>JBAMJV010009216.1:0-52286 GCA_037951105.1 Echinarachnius parma
TTCTCAAGTAATGTATCATTGACTATAACTGTTATCCTATACGGTATTAAATAATTTGCCTTATCCCAACATAAATAAACACCGAATGTTCAGTGTGTGTTTGGGCCGCTGTGAAAAAATATCACAGGCGGACTCGGGTAGGAATCGAACCCACAACCTCCTGATTACTAGACAGGCGTCATACCACTAGACCACCGAGATTGTCGATGGTTATGGCTGGTTCGATTCACATAATAGCAGTAGGTACTGCGTTAATTTATCATTGAATGATTCTTAGGTTGGGTAATTTGATTATACTAAATAATTTGCCTTATCCCAACATAAATAAACACCGAATGTTCAGTGCGTGTTTGATCCGCTGTGAAAACTGTTATCCCCTTGCCAAGTTAAAATAAACGCATTACTGTGACATATATTATGAACCACACAGCATCTAGTTGGTGGAATGTGAACGAATAGTATAATGATACTGGATTAAAATAGTACGCTGAAACCGACATACTTTGAAGCCTTGATCTCAATATAATTTTCCCTCTATTCTCAAGTAATGTATCATTGACTATAACTGTTATCCTATACGGTATTAAATAATTTGCCTTATCCCAACATAAATAAACACCGAATGTTCAGTGTGTGTTTGGGCCGCTGTGAAAAAATATCACAGGCGGACTCGGGTAGGAATCGAACCCACAACCTCCTGATTACTAGACAGGCGTCATACCACTAGACCACCGAGATTGTCGATGGTTATGGCTGGTTCGATTCACATAATAGCAGTAGGTACTGCGTTAATTTATCATTGAATGATTCTTAGGTTGGGTAATTTGATTATACTAAATAATTTGCCTTATCCCAACATAAATAAACACCGAATGTTCAGTGCGTGTTTGATCCGCTGTGAAAACTGTTATCCCCTTGCCAAGTTAAAATAAACGCATTACTGTGACATATATTTGTATAACTTTGATCATTCTAACTGCAAATGGTTGGTGAGCCTTCAATATAAGCACCTTGTAAAATCAAGGACAGACGGATTAAAGAGAAGTAACTGTCTTTCATAATTTAAAGTAAAAATTAGTATATCATTACATTAAAATCTAAAATCTTTGAATTCCATATCACCTCGAGCTCGCTTTTAAATAATATTGTATTTAGTAGAGTTATCTTGCAAACTGAGAATGTCGGCTTACATTACAAAACAACGGCATGATATTTAAGATCATAGATTATTGAGAATGGTGGCCTGCCATAGCTGATAGTAATCGATATCACGTCCCTTTGTAGGCGGGGCCTATGCTTCCAGTGTGATTGGTCAGTACATCCGACCAGTAGTAGTGAAAAGCATGAGCAGGTTCATCCGCGGTCTATTATGTGAGTATTGTCATCAACATTATCAACTGGTGTGGATAATTTTAAAGACATGATAATACATGTACCAACATGATATCCCAGTAAAGTGCTGTAATGTTATACCTAACTACTTAGTAAATTATATGGATAACGCAACCTTCAAGGTATGTTCAAGGTATGTTGAAAGTGTACTCTTGCGCCACATAAGGAATACTTATTGAGTCCACTAAAGTCATTATTATGTGTCATTATCACACAAAAAGTAATACATAGCAATGCCATTTTTATGTGGGAGGAGAAATCCGTTGAAATACCATGCAACCAGTAGTTTGGGTATTTATATTTTCGACCCCGATCTCTTAACAAAAACATCAGAGGAGTGTTGAAGGATTGATTATCTTTATTCCCTGGGCATTATACGATGACATCAGTACAGCATACCGCAGCGGGCAAGAACTAGCCCACTATCATTATGCATAATCTTGTATAATGATTGTACTATATCTAAAACGATGCTATTTACTAACATGCTTTCTATTTGTTATATGAATTATCAACACTTACGTTAATTCGCATTTGTTAAATCATATTTTTCTTTATAATCATAGTATAATGTGCATTTCCAATGTATATACATGTAGTATTCTTTGTTGGGAATAAACATACAATTATAAAGTGAAACAAATACAGGAAATGAAACCCTACTGTATGAAGCTTTCACCCTTCACCTGAATCTATCATCGTCATGCCTCGACCCTCGACAGTTTTTCATTTTCGCTGGTGTTGACAGTCTCACGTAAACAATATTAAGTATGTCACTTACATCTTATACATAGAAGTATGGCTTTCGAAACCTGAGATGCACTCGAGAGCCAGTTTATGTAAATACATAGATGTTTGTGAATTTACCCCTGCTACAACGAATACAAGTGAAATTATAATATAACACTGTAAGAATAAAAGAAAAGAAACCCACTCACGTTAACAGACCTGTAAAAAGAAGAGTGGATCTTATGTTTCGAAAACCATACATGTATGAATACATTTACAGTAGGTGGTAGGTGCATATACCACTTTACTATTCTTTGAAAAAATAGACTGGAGCACAATTACAGTTTCTTTACCTCACAAATGTAAAAAATGTACCATTGCTGAACAAAATATATTGTTTCCAACAAGATTAATTGTTACCCTGTATTTTCATACCAACAACGGTATCCCACACAGACTTAAACCGTTTCATTACGATTCGATGGGTCTGCTATACACTTCTAATTATATTCCTATGTATTGCGCTTGTAGATTCCTTGGATATGTATGTACGTGTTGCTGTGAATATGTGTATTACGGACATCCGATGAATACCAACCATTGTTAATTCTTATTTTAGCTAAACATATCATCAAGACAGCAACTAGCAAAAGCGATCGGCAACAGCGAGGGTCATTTTGTTAATCATCGAGAATAACAATATATTGGACAATGACCAGGAAATGAAAGCAATCTTCATCGAAACCCTCTTGTTTCACATAAGAAAGACATGAATCTATGTGGTGTGATATATTTAGTTATTATAACGTTGACTAATTGCAGCATAGTTTTGTTTGTAAACTAATTTCTGACAAAAGTTAACCGTAATAAAGCCGGCGGGGGCCATAATGCCCCCCCCCCCCCCCCTCTCCGCGATTTTTCTGATTGCTCCGAAACGCGTGACGCGTGACTTTTTTTTTTTTGGGGGGGGGGGGGGGTTGGGGGGGGGGGGGGTCTTGCGCATCTTTTAAAACAAAATTTTTGAAAATCAGATCTACCGTTACAAAGTCACGTGAAATTTTGTCTATGCATGTCAGCCCGAAAATCGCTCAATTTTGTGATTTGTGTACAAAACATATGGAAATATCATTTGTTGTAAAAAGAGATATATCACTGGTTATTTGGACTTGTTTACATTTTAGGTGTTTGTTTTGGGGGTCAAAATAGTTGAATTATAGTTAAAAACAAATGTGACCTTGCACCACAAAACGACCAATAAGTCGGAAAAAATGATTTTGCTGATTTTCATATAACATTAAAATAGAAGTCATTACCTTTAAAATGGTATATAATTTGTCATATTTGGACGAAACAAACCCTTTCAAAATGAATGCCAAAGATATCAAATATGGCTGATGCATTTTTAAAATAAGGGAGAAACGGGCGGCTTAAAAGATCTGTGTCTATTCATGGGCTGTAATAAGATCACATTTATAAAATTTAAAATTAATATTTACACATGATTTCTGATGCTCAAAATTTTCCAGAAGGTAGATTAAGATATGCTTATTCAGGAAATACCAAAATCATAAATCTCATATTTTGAACAACATTTGACTATTTTAGCTAATAAAAGAGAAACTACCACAGCGACATAACGGTCGTTTTGTGGTGTAAGGTCACAAATAAACAACCAAAACTATAAAATACATAAGTAAAAAAACAAAGAAATACATAAGAAATTATAAAAACAATAGAAAACATAATCAAGAACCTGGCTCTTCCAAATTCTTTTGTGGAATTATTATTTCAAATGGTCTAAAGAATATATGTAGCGAAAATCAATGTTTGATTATGAAGAATATTTGAATTATGGTTCAAAATATGAATTTTATGACCTAATTTGCATAAATTACCATAAATATGCAAATTAATGAACTTTTCAAAAAAATAAAATTCCTATAGTATTCTATACACTTCACTAAACATGAGTGCAAATATTCACGGTGATCGGCGGCTTCGCGGCCAAGATCCCCCCGGCCGTAGAAAGACCTCAAATAGCCGGCCTTTTTAGGGTTAAGTTTAAAACTAAACTTCGTATAGTCGTGTAAAATCCAAGTCAACTACAAAATAATCACTGCCAACCAATCACATACTCAATCGGACACACAAAACTCACATATATACTAGTCAAACGCATGACGAATGATTAATCGATTCAAACATATTATAAGAAGTGAACACACTAAAGAAAAGGGTATGGTAAAAAGACTTTTACAATTATTTATTGTATGCAGAATATTCCCACAATATTTTTACTTTGTTTTTAAATAATGATAAGTCCAACATATTCCTTCATTTCGCATCAAACTCTGTATCGTATGTTAAATTTTAAAAAAACACATCAAAACAAAATAGGATACGCAGTACATATCCATTGAAACACTATCTTGAATAATAGGTTTGTAATGATCTTCTAAACAACTATGTCCAAACTGGTGCACGTTATTAATAATATTTTCATACAAACTGATATATACAAATGCGAATAGCATATCTACTCTAACAAACAACATCTTACTTTTATAGTATAATCACGTGACAAAGCATAGTTTTGTTATGGATTTTGGATTCATGTATTTATCTGCATATTACGAGTTTTCTTATAATTCGTTCAGACGATGTTATCTTTATGTCATTTCGCATAATTTGATAAAAATCAGTGTATATTTTCAATGTACAGATTATCCTGGCTATATGCGTAGTAATTGAGATTCTTTTCTAAGCATTCTTAGTCAATCGATGTATTCATTCAAAGACATCATTATCATTCGTCATATGAAGAGCTTTCTTCCATAATACGCTATATCCACTTTTTCAACTTTCGAAGAAAACAGGTTTCTTTGTACACGTGCCTATGGGAATATAGAAATAGAATTGTCTATATTTTGATTTAGAGTGAGTAATATGTCGTAACACGTGGATTCCTAGATAGATACGTAGCTTAGAAATGTAGAAATATCGTTAACTCAATTTATATGGAAAGCGGATTTAGCGCCTTTTGGAACTGAGCTCTTCATATATAGTATCGTTGTTTCCGAAACGACCTTCTCCTGTGAGTTCACTTTCTTTCAATGTAACCTTTTATTCATACCGTCATTTACAGCAGGTGGGCGATATTTGCAATGAAATTTGAAATATACACCCATAAAATGTTGGGTAAATTTAGTTGGGTAATTGTTGGTTGGTTAAAAAGATTCATAATTCCGGGCAATTAATACACAATTGAGCCTTCAAGTGAACATCAGCTGGGCAGATTTTAACCAATAGTTGTGTGGACAGTATGTTTCCCAGTGTTGGTCAACATACTGTCCAATTTTGCCCAATTCTTTTAAGAGTGTAACACTTTAATTTGCATAACTTTACACAATAATTATTTATTGAAGAGCCCCCTAATCCAAAAATATACTATAACTTTAACAACATAGTAGTTTATAATTGGTTCATAATAACATACTTAGTACCACTTATGCTTTGTTTACGAACACTTCATGAAATAAAAGAAGTCGAAGTGAAAATACAGATTAATTACAGATTACTTAAACAAAGACAAGCTTAGAGTAAAACATGCATAACACGTTTAACTTACAAATACAAGACCAAGCGCCCGCCATAAATATTCGCCAGCGTCAGTTCAAGCTTAGAAATAGCTATATTTAAACAAAACGTCAATATACTACACTGTGGAAGCAATGTGTTCAAGTAAGACACGGTAAAACGTCACATAGTATTTGTTGAATACAAATCTCATACGAAGTATCTTAGGTGACGAAAGTACATGATTTAAACTAATGCAGCTCTTGCATAATCTTAACATAATTGTATATAAAAACTTATAATTAACAAAATATGTGTCGTACAAAAATATTAGATCACAAATATATGATCACCACATGTTTGGCAACCCTAGGGCTAAACTGCATATGTATACAGGTGTATTGACAACAACGTTGATGATAACAAATATGATTGCCATGTATAAGTGTGCACACATTAAATATACAACAATTATAATTATCGATCAAATTGATACAAAAAGATACAATTGAAGTAAACAATACATGTATAACTAACAGCATGCAAGCAAATACAAATGTATACATATAAAACAAACAAAACATGTTACCTGGTATTAAAATCTCAGGAATAACGTTGAATGAACAAAAGTACAAATGTACAAAAGCTGTTGCATTATATATACTCCGCAAAAAAAGAAACTGGACACTTGTATGAGACCAAATATTTCGTATTCATTAACGATAAAATATATGATATTGTATATAAATTAACGATAAAATTACCCTCTTCAATATTTGCATGAAATCCAGATGAAATCATTCATGCATAACTTGTCACGGTCAATTAACCACACCAAGGTCTGTTTTCAAAAATAGCAAAAATGGAACATCCACTCAACCATGTAAATGTTGATAAGCATAATCTAAAACGCTATATTCATGAGATGGCATAATTTTTCATTACAAATGTGACCTTTTCTATCTTCATCTCAATAAAGAGTATAAATTAAGACAAATTGTGAACGTTATAGGTGTTATTTTCATCCAAAAGTAACAAAATGGGGAATTCCATGGCAAAGCTTTATAAGTCAAACCCACAGTTTGTGCCCTTATTTCAGCATGAAAATGGTATAAATTCTTCTCAGGAATTATACCGTAGTCCAAAGATCTTCAAAACCTGAAGTCACCCTTGGTCAAACATTTGGGCAGTCTTTAACATGACATTTCTCTAGGTAACTATGGTTAAAACTGCAGGGGACACATGAACTAGACAAGCTTCATGCCTGTAATACAGACTAGTATGATAATGCTCTCATAACCTGGCCCTGTTTTATTGACAAATTTGTATTTCCAGAGTTTGTTCATAACAATAAAGTTGAATAATGTCATAATTTACTTGTCCCGCTCATCTTGTTTTAATTGAAACACTTACTATCATCCTGATCATTTCAGTCGAATGGTGTGGTCCTCCATTATTTTGCTATTTTTGAAAACAGACCTTGCTAGTGTTAATTGACCATGGCATTTCATGCATGAACGATTACACATTTAAGTTATACCCTGCATGTAGAGGACTAACTTCCCTTTAATTTGATATATGATTATGTACACTTTATCGTACATTAATATGAAATATTTCAACTTATACAAGTGTCCAGTTTCTTTTTTTGCGGAGTATATATCCAACGATACTAACATACATCTTAAATATCGCATAAAAGACTTCGGTTATGTATAATGGTACGTCCGAATCATTATTAGTTGTAATAATATAAGTTTCATGCTAACTTTACATTGAATAGCATGATTATTGATAAACATATCTGTACATAACGGCATAACGACCAAACAGTAATATTGACACAAAGGAGTGCAAAGTGACACAAAATAATACACAGGTTATTCACATATCATTTATGGGCACGTGTATTGGTGTGTCAGTTGGACAAATACAATCCTGATACTCGATGCAGTTCCACTGTTTACATGAAAATACCTTAATATATGTAGTTCATAGTTCATATAAAATGTATTTATTAATGACATAAATGGCATTTATTATAAATGTAAGGAAGACATGTACTGTCATGCAATATTAATGTATTTAAATCCAGATCTAGCAGATCCTTCATCTTATATAAGAAGAAATTAAACACATTTGCATTTATCACAGGTACAAATATACTATGTGACCGGCTATAGCAAACCTAGCACTGGTCGGTCAAAGTCAAAATGTAGATGTTCATACCATTATAAAGGCCTTATCACAAGCTTGCATTTGATGCTTTGTTCTAACTAATTGGTCAATAATTAGCGAATAAATGATTGTTTCAATTGTACAATCATAGGTCTTTTACACACCCTGTGTGAGCTGAAATGTCAATTTCTTCAAAACATAAATTACCGACAAGTGCCACCACATATCATAGAAGAACATCTCTTTAAGGTCCAGACACTGTTCATGTTGTGTGGTAAAAATAAAACGAACATTGAAAGCTTTGAAATGTTCCTACAAGCAAGTATTTTCACGTTGATATTCTGTGCAATATTGAAATCTTATCTATATAATATATATATATATATATAATTATATAAAAAAAGTCAATAAAATAAACTCGGAAACACGCTAGAATTCCTTGGTTAAGTCTTTATTCAATTACTTTCGACCGGTTTTTTTTCTCTTCAAAAAAGTAAATCAGAAACCGGTCGAAAGTAATGAATAAAGACTTAACCAAGGAATTCTACCGTGTTTCCGAGTTTATTTTATTGACTTTTTTTATACTTATTTCATCGACGAGGACTTTTTAAGTTAAATTTATTTATATAATTATATATATTGGTCTCCTGGCGGAGACCAATTTTTCGACCAGTGCCTTTTTCATTTGGAGGATTAAAGGGAGGAACAATGCTTATTAAGCTAGGCCTATTATTCTTCCTTCTCAATCATTTATGATTATTCTTTGCACTATTTAATATATTGGAAGAAACCAAAGCTGTATGTATTAGTTCACCTTTCGTTTATATAATTATATGTATACCAAATCTCTGTCTGGCCCATAATTTCATAACCGATTATTGTTCCAAGATGTCATCTTACCACGATATGGGCACAGTTGTTATGTTCGATATGTGCGAAAGCCAGAGATATTCATTACTTTATGGTTGAATGAGCACGGATTAAAGACAAAATGACCCAATGCAAAAGTCACAAGGTATTGCGCGTGCCTGTACATTGTTGTGAATCCGCACATGTGGCGGAATGCATTAATCATGGTTTATGAAACAATGCTGTTTATTATTCCTTTCATTTTGATTTTTTGATAGCACATGTGGTAAAATGCATTAATTGCAATTGTAAAACAGTGCATTTTTTAATTTTCCAACTCTCAATAATTTGTGATGATGATAATACTTTTGCGAATTTTGAAATAATTATGACTATTTTTTATGTAATGTGTGCTCATTCAACCATGGATTAATGGTTACCTCTTATTTCTACACATTGTTTTCCCATCTACCATAAGGATATATTGGCAAGACGAAATCTTGAATATGATTCTTGGTTATGAAATTATGGGCAATTGCTTAGGGGTGAAGTTACTTTGTGTGTTCGGTTTAGATGTGCATGCACAAGTATGTGCATGTATACTGTACATTCAGGGGGTATGTACCATTATGTGCAATTATATAGCGGATTTCGAGCGTGTGAGGATTTTTGCACAACGACGAAACCGAATCACCTTTTAAAATCATTGATAGTATGATACAAATATAATTTTAGTTATTCAGAGTAACTTTAAACAAAAATATCAAGTTATGTCATTAAGTGACTGTGAAATCATACCACTAGCATTATAAGTCTTGTTATTTATAATAATTATGCGTATAAATTGGAAGAAGTTTTGGAAAGTATGGGTTTGAGGTTTGGTACGTGCGCAGCGGTGTATGCCGCGTGTGCTGCATGCACGACATATGCATAACGGAGTGATGCGTTGCAGCTAGTTATGTTATATTTTGCATGATTTACATACATAGTAATGATCGACACGCCAGGTTAAGTGTGTATGAATGTCTGTCTATGTCCGTGTCTCTAATTGTGATTACTATGTTTGAAATTGCGTACTTGCGTCCATTATATAAACCCCGCCCATCCAAGGGGCTTACTTCTTGGTACATCGATATAATTATCGTAGGTGTTGTATGCATTCTACGTTTTACTGTTTTATTGTATTTTTTTGTATAAAGCGACAAATACTCTTAACTTGGACTTTAAGTATTTATATTGGAGTACAGCCATAGAGTGATCATTAACTTTCTCAAATTCAACTAGAATCAATTACAGCTTACGGAACTCTCTTGTAGTGTATAATGTTAACAAACTAGTTTTCAAAAGTCTTTGTATGGATGTATTATTTTATGATATGAGTGAAAAGCAGACCGGAACATTTTCCGATTGTAGTCAAATTATTGGGCAGTAGTAGCAAAGGCTGACGTCTAATTTCACTTATTGACTTTGTCAATACTTGTTCTACAAATCTATCGCAAATCATTTATAATTAATCCTTACGATGGTATTGCCATATGATTCAAATCTAAATTATGACATTCGAAAATGCTATGTAATATTCATGGATTACTTTGAAGGTGTACTTTTACAGTGTCAGATATTGCCCAAAATTAAATCTGAGACTTCAATCCTGTACCAAAATTATTGTAAGATATGTCCGAATGATGTGTGAGAGTTTTTTTGAAAAGGAACACTGCTTTCCTGGTTAGAAAAGAGAAAATATGCGTCAGCTTTTACAACGGACGTTTATGAGGTTTATGACCGTTCATTAACGCTTTTGAGCTGAATGATAGATATCGTCATACTAAAGGGGCATTTGAATAAAATAAAATCCAACCCTATTTTAGTCTTCTAAACAACACGATAGAAGAGAAACGAGAAAGCTCCTAGTAATTTTCGTGGAGTTAGGCACTTTACAGGCATCCCTTAAAGAACCTAAATTGGATAAGGAAGTCTTTTGACATAACGTTGGTGACGAGCATTACAAAAATACTATTCGACACGTCCAAGATGGTTTTCAAGATGGGTGGTGACTTATCTTTTTGTTTTTTCTTCAAAAGACTTCCTCATCCAATTCAGGAAGTCTGTTGAAGAAAAAACAAAAAGATAAGTCACCACCCATCTTGAAAACCATCAATTGTCTTCATTATTTGTTTCGATGATATCATCTTTGTTAGTATGCACTATTTGTTAACAATCTCGTGGACTTTTTAAGGGGATTTATTCGGCATTGTACAAATGAACTACACTAAATTCAGAGGTTTTGTAAAATGGCATAGCAAAATGTGCATATACATACAAACATACATGGTATAGAGAAAATTGTTTTGGTCAAACTGAATTTTAGTAACCAAAACCTGCAACTTTACATTATAAACTAATAATTATAACTGCACCATGATTAAAATGAATAGAAAATGACAAACGACTAAGTAAAAAGCCTGTTATCATTAAGAACAACCCGTCGCTTACAGGAACCGGGTTGGCTATGTACAAAGTATACGGGGAATTCAGAATCTCGTAGTGAACGGGTTAAAAAGGGCGCTCTCTAAAAAGTCATTGGCTTCGACAATTTTAAATAATACATTGTTCATTTGATTTTTTTTATCGTGATTAGAAACAGCGATAATCTTTAAAAAGCTTTTTTGTTAATGTTTAAAAAGATGAATGATTTTTTTTTTCTTCAAAGGCTGTTTCAAAAGTATTACAAATTGTTATGTTTATGGATATTCCAGCCGTTTCTTAACCGATTTTGATCAACTGAAGTTTATTATGTCATTTAAATTGTACGCTCTCGCAATTTTGCACTCAGTTTGTCATTATCTCACATAGAATTATCGTGTGTAGCGCCTCTCGGGAACGCCTTTCGTCTTTAAATCTATTACAATTGATTTAGACAAATTATTCAATGAAATTACATTATGATTGAAGTATATCAAATCATTTTTTCCGTAATAAATGAGTAAATGGGTCACTTTAAACGTACTTTTGAATTATCTACACATATGGGATGCAGTTCTCAGCTACATTTCCAAGCTTCGCATTGATCAGGGCTTGTTTTAGTGTTGCTTTCCAACTTATCCCTAAATGGTCTTTGACCCAATCTTGCAGCATATACAGTGTCCCGTCCACTCCTACACGGTTGCCATATCGATAATTGCTCACCTCATAGCGCCCTATATCGGTCAGACTGTAACCCAACTCGACACCAACCTCACGAACGAAGTCTATCGGGATTTCCTTGGAAAGCCCTGTCAGCATCCTTCCAGTGTCACGGCTAAATAATTGCATGAGATAATTTTCCAATAAAAATTAGTAAATATATACTCTTGCGGAACACCTTGAAATCCGCGGGGGTGCTGTCTAAAACAGGCAATCATCATTACAAAGGCACAATGACCACAATATTCTTGAAAACTGCAATGCCCCCATGGTCATGGGAAAACTGAGTCAAAGAAAAGCTGGCGCCAATTTCAAAATACAACCTTGAATTGTAACATTCTTTTCAAGTTTTAAGGTTGAATAGTTTCTGGGGCTTTTCGCTCTTGCAAGATTCCCCGACTGTCAGGATGCCTTAAAAATATTTGGGGGAGGCGGCCGATTCGCCAGGTTAAACCTTACTGTACTGATATGAAATGTGGTTGGGTGCAACTTATTATATACTTTGGCCACACGCCTATGAACAGTCAGGACCACTTTCGCAAAACCGCTATCGGCCAAAATAGCGGAAAAACACTATTCCGCGATCATCACGTGATACGCAGTTTTGCGTCATGTTCGGTTCCACGTGTTGTGGCAATGGGGATATTTTTGCAACTACTACATTCGATTAAGTTACATTTATCTTCGCCCAATGTTCTGGACAGATCATCTAAGTAGTAAATGTGTAGCATCCTCAATAATTAAAGTAATGGTGTGTACTTTGTCTAAATAATCTGGCAAGAACATTTTAAGAAAATCTTGCTCGATTATGCGGTTAGTTTTTTCAAATAAACGGTTGATTCGCGCATAGACTTACGCGACAGGTGTTTGATGCCGTACGAACTGATAAGGTGCGAAATAACGAGAGAAAAGGAGGGAGCGTGTGAGAGAGGCGTATAGCTCAGCAAGATAAGAGAACGGCAAGATACACTTAGCACGCGGAAGGCGAGAATGTGGACACAAAGCTGCATATATGTAAAAAAACGGCTGTACAAAATTCTATTTTGTTTCGATCACCGATAGTATCGCATGGCACTATCGCCACGACATATGCGCCATCTAGCGACATTGATTGGAGAAGAGTGGGAAACCGCTATTTTTACGATAGTGGAAAAGCGAACGTGGTCCTGACTGATGAAGCGTCGATCCCATCCGTTGTCAAACATGCAATAGCGAAAATCTTTGCGGCAGAGGGAATGAGGTTGTGTGGAAGTGTTGAAGGTACAGTGTCAACATTGCCATGGTTTAACATTAATATGGAGTTACGGTTATACGTACAAAATGGTAGGAATTAATTAAAGTAATTTTGATAAAGAACTGAACGAGGATATCCCTCGTAAGTTTCGTGAAATGTGGTTTTCGAAAAAGGGAAAGAGGGGGTATTTCATGTATCAACATAATATAATATCTTATTCCAAAGTGAAGTCACAGTCAATGACAGACAGTTGTAATATGGTATGGTAAGTATGCGTTTTTTTAGGTAATTTCATATGTTTTGAACAAACGTTCATGGCTGTGTTCATGTATTTCATAGATTAGGAAAACAACATCTTATACGTTATTTTGAGCCCAGCGTTAATACAACAGTAATTATTTCCCTGACCGTTAATTAAATAAAACATGTATACATTTGGAGAGTGTATTCCATAATGACTGATACTTACTTTTCTTGGCTCGTCTTTTGCCTTGAGTCTATAATGTACAAAGCAAAACAAACTGAGTAAACCAATCAGCGGATATAAATATATAAACTATACATTTGTCTATAATGTTTATATTAATCATACAAATATGCCAATCATCGTCCTTGTGAAATGGACAAAAAAGGGCAACTTTATGGAAACATAATCAGGGATCAGTGCAGTTCGCAATATTCAACTTCTTTTCTTCCATTTTCAACATGTCGGCATAAACCATTGATTCATGATGAAACCCTATCAGAGGATTATCTAAACCGAACACAAAAAGTAACTTCACCCCTAAGCAATTGCCTATAATTTCATAACCAAGAATCGTTTCAAGATTTCGTCTTGCCAATATATCCATATGGTAGTTAGGGAAAAAATGTGTAAAAATAAGAGGTAACCATTAATCCATGGTTGAGTGAGCACACATTACAAACAAAATAGTCGTATTTCAAAATTCGCAAAAGTATTATCATCATTACAAATTATTGTGAGTTGGAAAATTTAAAAATACACTGTTTTACAATTGCAATCAATGCATTTTACCACATGTGCCATCAAAAAATCAAATTTAATGGATTATCAATCAGCATTGTTTCATAAACCATGATTAATGCATTCCGCCACATGTGCGGATTCACAACAATGTACAGGCACACGCAATACCTTGTGACTTTTGAATTGGGCCATTTTTTCTTTAATCTGTGCTCATTCAGCCACACATTTTAACACATACTGTACAACACCATTGTACCAATATTGTGGCAAGATGACATCTTGAAACAATTATAGGTTATGAAATTATGGGCAATTGCTTAGGGGTGAAGTTATTTTTTGTGTTCGGTTTAGTTTGCCAAAACTAATTTCGCGAACCATCCTCTCGTCACAACGAATATGTTCTTTCACACATAAGCGACATATTAACACATTCACGTTCTCCAAGTACACACGAAATTCATTGGATTTTCAAATGAATGATGCAAACATTATTAAAATTAATATTTGATCTATCTTAGTCCCTAATACTATGTATTGGTCATGTTTATGCCGCATGCACTATAACCGTTTTCACCACAATGCCCGCACATTACCCAATGTTCAAATAAAATGGCAACAAACTATACCTTCATCCTCACTGGGTTTGCCGTCCAACTCACGGTTCTGGGACTTAATACCTTAAAATAAAAATAGAAATGTATATGAACACAGCATTAATGTACTGGTATCGTTAAAGGTTCCCTGAACTATTGTGTAAAAGTAAATACATCGATTAACTATTTGACCTATATATATGTTGTATATTTTTTAACATTTTAATAATTTTTTCTTCAGTTTGCCAAGGCCCATCTCAAAAAAAAAAACTCTCCCGAATAAAAACCCCTTGAGATATCATATCTCAATAACTGGTCAACTAACAAGAGATGAACAAAATACATACTTACACAAGAGCATGCTCACAATAACATGCATTGCACGTTAATCCATAACATAGGCCATCCTAATTGATCAATTTTCCCCTGAACGGATTTCTTTTGCTCAAAAACATTTATTTTTATTGGACTCAAACTATGAAATTATCTTACAGATGAAATAGAGTAACCAACAAGTCTGTTGTCTGGTGGGTTTACACATTTAAAAATGTTTCGACTGCGAGGGACGTTTAGTATGTTGTTAAGGGGACTTTCCTGAATTGAAGCGCGAGAAAGATTCCAATATTGCAGTTTTGCACGCGAACCTCCCTTATATATGCTAGATGTACCAGTGAGGTAATAAAAAGTACGTCATTGGATATATTGGGTCCCGTTGCAGAAGTAGACACATTCGAGTAAATGTTACAATCGCGCATTTAGAAAACTTACAATCGATTGAATCTCTTTCTGCAACAGGGTCATGGACTAATTGCAATCAATAACTTATACGGCATGTACTCACCAAACGTTTGACGCAGATGATCAAGCGGCATATTGTGCGACGGACATTGCCATTCATCTTCAATATGGTTGAACGGGATTTGTTCAGTGCATTCAGACTCTGTACATTCAAATAACTTTGTAGATGTGCACCTGTTGCCGATCCAGTCGCTGCATACATCTTCAACAACTGGACACACCATATCTAGCACCTGTGATAATACAGGAAACGAACATGTACTAACTTTTAGTTGTTTAATTGTTTGGTTAGTGCTAATGCACTTTAAACCGGGTGCCTTATTTTACTTTAGACTCAACTTTAGACTTAAGTTTATAATACTCACTGGACTGTTTAATTATCATTTAGGAAAGGACGGTGCATATGAGTAACAATTATACCCATATTTAGAATTTAAACGGTGGTTTTCGATGTGCAGCGTCGCCGTATATAATCGCACACATGATAGATACAAAATAACCTATGCCTAGGTATTAACCTCTTGACTGGCAGCGGGATCCGAGTGGGTTGTGTACAAATTCTATGGAGTTCTTATTATCTCGAAGGAACGGGTTAAATAATCTCACTCATTCTAAGCAATACGAATGAAAAGGCGCCCGTCCAATGCCATTTTATGGGGAAAATTAACAAAGCAAGGTTGACATGGATATCATGCGGTCGTCGTGGCATTTCCCTCACTGCTCGGCGTATCCAATACACACAGAACATTACAGGCTTATAGGTTTTGATACCATAGTTTGATATCAAATATACATCCAACACTTTGTAAATGGTTTATGTATCTTACAAACAATGCAATTAATTACCGACACTTACGGAACCTAACATGGCTTTTGGTTCAGGAAGCGCCATGAGTATGGGAAAGGGTAAATTATTATAAACGTACACTACAAGTATAGCGTAGAAGGCATTGTAGCATATACGCTTTACCAGTCTTCTCCTTCAAACGCACGATCACATAATTCAGTATGATTGATTAAGAGTTTTCCAATTCTGCAATTTGTCAGGAAACTCATTTTCTGTATTATTCTGTTCGTGGATTGCACCACTAAAACTGTAACCTATAATACCTGTGTGCTGATGGTTTATTTTACCCCTTAAGTGCCAGTGGAGTACATTCCCAGTGCCACATGAATTGGAAAGCCACAGTTACATTGCTTTTGGGAGATTTGAAAGGAATCTATTGAAAAGTAAATACATGTACTCCACACCTGAAACTTAGGGTGTGCACTGAACAATATAAACATTTACGTTTACAATGCCATCGCAAAATACAATGGGCATGGTCAAGTACTTTGTTACTGTGGGAATGTGGACTAGCTAATATGATACACTCTAAAAACACCCGGGTCAGACTGACCCGGAAAAGAGTCCGTTGGGGCCATACTCCATTCCGGGTCAAAAAATGACTCGGAATGGGGTCAAATGTGACCCCATTCCGGGTCTTCATGACCATATTACGGGTCATGTTTTGACCCTGAACGGAGTCTGGCCCCAACGGACTCTTTTCCGGGTCAATTCTGACCCGGGTGTTTTTAGAGTGTATGTAGGTCGCGGACTTGTCCGATTATGCAAGGTAAATAGTTTCACTTGTCACACTTGATTGCGATTATGTACAAAAAAAGAAAAGAGGGAAGAGAGTAGGCTACAAATTAAATTGGTTTAGAAACTGGTATTGGAAATATTTTTTAGAAAAGTGGCATAGATTGAGTATAAAAGGTTTCACATTTTTTTTGATAATGCAAGCTAGATGATGCTAGATAAAGTTTTATATGTAAATAGTTAGGATTTGCTTGTTATTATACAGGAAACAAGGTTTATATGTTGGTCATTTGAGCCAGATTTGTAGGTAGTCATCTCATTTGATGGTATTCATAGTCGTTATGACCAAAGATTACAAGTAGTTTTTGCAGAAAAAAGAAATAGTGTATAGGCTATAGGATTCTTGTTGTGTTACTGCAGAAATGGTATTTTTGTATTACTGCAGAATGAAGTGTGTGGTCTATAGGATTATTTTTGTATTACTGCAGAAATGGTATTTTTGTATTACTGCAAAATGTATGGTTTATAGGATTTTTAAAATTTTTTATTGAAGTTCAGTTGAATTAGTAACTTAATTAGAGGAGTTATGATATGTTCCATAGGTACACTTTAGAGCTTTCGGGACGAAAGCTATTTAAGCGGGGGATATGTGGGAATGTGGTCTAGCTTATATGATATGTAGGTCGCGGACTTGTCCGATTATGCAAGGTAGTTAGTTTCACTTGTCACACTTGATTGCGATTATGCAAATTAGTTTATAATACATGTTACACTTAGATTCGCGGACGGATAATTAGTGTGTTATACGCCGCCCACGCTTATGTTGTAGTAGTGCACATGTTAGGATAGTGAAACCTCGGAGAAGCATATTTGACACGGTCAAGGTTGGGCGTATCTTGTCGCTGTGCCTGTGTTCCGAGGCTTCCGTGTGCTGTTTTACCTTTGGGCTGAAGCGTGGTTTTTGCAGCTATTTGGCAGTCTTACTGAGTAAGTTTTGCTTGTAGAAATAGATAATTGAGTTTAAACATGTATTAGAGTGAGTGATAATGCATTATTTGAGGTGGATAAGGATGTTTTATAGAAGTAATTATGATAGTTAAAATGCCTGTTGATGATGTTGAACAGAAGTTTTGATTAGGCATTAATTTGATCATATTACGCGGTTTAATACATAATGTTAGAGAGATATGTGATAAATATGTTTATGCAACATTTTCTGTGGACATATTATTATGAATGATGTATTGAGAGATTGCAAGGATGATTTAAAGAGTAATAATTGCAATTTTATATTTCGCGCACATGTGAAGTAAATGTGTAGTTGACGCTGAGGGCGCGAGATGTAAACAAACTTAAAAAGATGGCGGCGCCCATAGTTATCTCGTAGATGTGAGATGTTGTCAGCTTTTTACACTTTCGATGAATGGTATGAAGAATATGATTGATATTTTTTCCGTGATGTTTATGTTAACCTTTTTTCCGTTTAGAAGTAGATGATGTGGGAACTTAGATTTATGTGATTTAGAGGGTCAATATTTGTAATGTTTATTGTTGTTACATTAACATTATTATAGGTGCTTGCTGAGCAGACAGATGGCTTCTTGGGGTCTTCCGGGACTGTAGTCGAGGGATTCAGTGGGTCTGTTGTAGACCTTGGGTACGTTTTATACAAATGATGGCATTTTGTTTAATAGTTGTAACAGACTTTGTGTAACTTTACTGAGTCGAATATATTGCAGAGTGCATGATTATGTGTGATATATATTACAAGATGTTGAGGTGATGTTTAGATTTAATTATGTCATTCAAGTAAATGATTATAGCGTTTGATTTCAGTGATTATACAAGAAAATCAAGATGAAAATGGATTTGATTCTGAGATTAATTAGTAATTACTTTATGTAATATTTAATCAAGAGGATAACAATATTTCTGTTTAGTAATTACTGTTGCTTTATTTTCATCAAGATTATAATCATGTTTCTGTAAATATGACATTTATATTTGATTGAAGTTCTATGACATGTTTTGCTTTATTCTGCCAATTGCAGGGTTTTTGTCTCTATCTGCGAGAATCTCAACATATGAGAGATACTGTGGCCGATGAAATAAATAACCAGATGACAACTAACAAACTGTCCCTGTGTGTCCTTTCGGCCTCGTCTAACTGTACCACGACATTACCATTGCGTGCAATAATATCCAATCAGTAGCTGTCATGCAAGCACTTGGCACGTTAGGTGTTAAGCTAATTGTTAACAGGTAATTTTGGATAGACCAATCAACGTAAAATCCAGAAAAAAAAGTGTCACGTTTCGGCGGCAAACACAACAATCATGGCGCCACTCAACGCATCCATAAGGGGCCTGTGATAGCAACACAAAATCGTACTTACTGCCCGTCATATCATCGAACATCAAGCAATATGTGCGCCATTGTCAGTGTGCATTCAGCTGTGTGTATGAGAGAATGGGCATAGTCCGATGATGGACAGGAAGTGCGATTTATCAGGTACTGAAATGGTAAAAAATTACAAAAATGGGAACCTGACATGATCTCACTTAAAACGTCTTAAAAGAACTACTTGTCCAAAAGTATTGTTTGTGGTATCGTTTTTCTTTGTAAAAGATGCCCTTTCCCGTTATAACCTAGTTATTACATTTCATTATATTTTTATTTTATATTTTATGGCAAGTACCCGGTTTTGGGGGCCACACTGTATAAGACGGATGGGACATTTGGAAGAGTCTCTTGTGTGATCATAAGCCGGGATTCATGTCGATGTTAATGGCGCTTTATCAATAAGCCAACATGCCCGTGTAAGGAACCAACGACTATGCTGAATGTTGGTTGATATAAGGGATGACTACCAATCATAAAATCACATATCATAAATGGCAAATAGTTTTTACCCCTTTATCTTCTTACCCTTTTCATGGTCTCTGGATCAGGCTTGGTCGACATTTGTTCATCTGAACTTCCACATGTCTTTGCTCGATACACCGTGACCTGTGTGGATAATACAATGCAACGCCGTTGTTGGGATCAGCCCTCTAAAATTAACCCTAACATCCCACAATGTACACAGGTTATACACTCTTACAAATATTGTGAAATAGTATATGAAAGTAAATAATTAAAATGTATTATAAAAAGCCGAAAATTGGCATACTTTATTTTTTATTTTGATTGTGAAATTTAAACTGGTCTAAATTGTAATTCTGTAATATCGTTTGTTGTTGTTGTTTAATTCTTGACGTGCCAGGAATGCTAATGCTCTATAGCATTTGTGTGTATTGTAACTATAGGGGGGGTGGGGTGTCAGTGAAGGTTTTTCGATGGGAGGTGTCGGTGAAGATTTTTCAAAGGTGGGGGGGGGGGGCGATTGTAGAAATGTTTTCGACGAGGGGGTTGTCAAAGACATTTGGATGGGTTGTCCTTGACAATTTTTTCTTGGGGGAAGGGTTGTCTGTGAACATTTTTTGAGGAGATGTCGGTCAAGCATTTTCGAAGTGGGGGGGGGGGGGTTGTTTTAACAATTTTGAGGGGGGTTGTCGGTGAAGAATTATCCTGGGGGGGGGGGGGGGTGTCGGTGAAGATTTTTACAGGGGGGGGGGAGGCGGGTGACGGTGATGATTTTTGGAGGGGGGGGTTGTTGGTGAAGATTTTTTAGGAGGGAGTCCGTTCAAATTTTGTTCGAGGGAGGGGGTGTCGGTGCATAAGTTTTGAGGGGGGGGTCGTCGACGAACATTTTTCCAAGGAGGGGGGGGGGGGATTTCGGTGAGGGGGTAGGTGTCGGTAAAGATTTGAGGGGGGACGTATTTGTGAACATTTTCGAGGGGGCGGGGTGACGTTAACGATTTTTGTTTAAGCCGAGGAACGATACTTCTAAAAATGTCTAGAACGAAATGAGAACACTAGGTTATTTAGGGGCCAAGACCATTGGTTACGATGGTCGAGACGACTAAAAAGTGGCCTCGCGACCACTTCTTTACAATGGGGGTCCTTTGTACTTGATAATAGGGGGGGGGGAGTGAACCCACAATTACTCCCCTCCCCTCCCCCTCTTCCAATGTATACATCTTCAGAATAAGAATTAATATCACGTTATTTAAATATAATCAAAGCCATGAAGAGCTCACTTCTAAAAGGCGTTAAATCCACTTTTCATAACAATTGTCATACTAATACCTTGATGTTAGCATTTGGAGCGGGAGTCATCTTCATAAGAACACGATGATCTTTCACTGTGTTGTTCAACAAGATCTGGCGGTAGTAGAGCCGAAGTTTGTTTCCATACTTCTGTATCATCCGACTCATCAGCCGATGAAAAATGCCAGCTGTCAAAATAAAAATAGTAGACATTTTTTTTTTATTCATGTATTTATTTTTTTTTTTGGGGGGGGGGGGGGGAAATTGTAGAGTAGAAACTCTGTGTTACTGGGTGATTCAAAATGTGATATATTATGACAACGGATTGTTATATTCGTCAGAAGTAGACATTTTTCGTTACGTAATGACTTAACGCCTTCCACATCGTCGCCTGGATGTGTGATGGATTGATTTCATGATTGGTTGTCAATCTTTATGTCGTGTCAATGATCCATGCTAATTGGCTGTAGCCTACTAGTTACAATAGTTGTACACTTACTTCAATTGAAGACGTTTTAAGAATATGGGGCCCTTGTCTTCCTCGTGTTGAGAAGCATGATATATGTTAGGCTCATGTATCCATGTGTCCGAAATATCTTGTATTTCTGGTACAAACACCACCGTTGGCTGTGTCTTCGATATTAAGGCTGTTCTTAATTGCGTGTTCCAGGATCTGTCAAGTCTTGTTACCATGTCAATATAAATACTGGGGTGTACACATCAATACAACTTAACATAAAAACAAAATACACCAACGGGTAGTTGTCACCTCCGACCGGTAACACATGTAACGTAATCAAAAACATAAACACGATAAGGTAACAAAAAAGGAACATAATACAGACAGGAACAAAATCATGAAGGTTTTTTAAAGTTTTTACAAGTTTGTGCATCCAAATTCATGAAAATACAAACAGAGTCCGACCACGCTACGACTCTGGAAAGATACTTGAATATTAACATAATAGGCGAACATAGTTAATGCAAGACCTGTACACGTCGTTAAAGGGATAGTTGAGTTCTGGTAAGGAGAGTACAGTTTTGGTGAAACTGAATATTAGTAACCAAAACCTGCATCATTACATTACAAACTAATAGTTATAACTAGAAAGGAACACAAAATTGCAAATGACGTAGTTAAGATCATGTTATCATTAAAAAAGAGCCGTTAAAACGTAAGAGGGCGCTCTCTAAACACTCATCGGTTTCAACCATTTTGAATAAAATATTGTGCATGTGATGTTTTGTTGAAATAGTGATTAGATAGAGAAATAACCAACAACTATTTAAATGCCTATTTTGTAACTTTTTGAAAAGAGGAAGCATTTAAAAAAAAATGTAACGGCTGGTTCAAAATTCTCTAATAAACCTGGGGCCCCAGCTTTATTACAAATTGTTATATTTATGGATATTTCAGCCGTCTCTGAAGAGATTTTGATCAAACAAAGATGATTTTATTATTTTAATATTATGCTCTTTCAAATTTGACACTCAGTTTTCCATTACCTCACAAAAAAAAGTAGTCTAGCGCCCTCTCTACCAAAACTCAACTATCCCTTTAAGTATTATAATGGCCATAACATACTTTCACGTGGAGAGGGGTTTTCTCACCGGTTACTACATGTTCAAAGCTGATGTAGAAAGTGAGCGACAGCATGTTCTTCTCCATCGCCTGCATAGTTTCCGTGGTGGTACAGGGACTAAAGAGAGAAGGCACATAGTACCGTGTGCAGGATGGTGCGTCTCCGTCACACGAGTCATCAGTAGGTCTGGGGGCATCGCAGATGATGTCAAACTGTTTCATGAGTTCCAGGAGTCGCTCTCGCTTCTGTGGTGGGAACCGCTTCCAGATGCAATTTACAATACGCTGTTCCAGATGGCCACTTTGCTGATAACTGCGCCACGACTCACGCAGATTTGGGGGCTGAAAACACAAGTATCGAAATTAAATCTTCTGCATATCTGGTATTGCACATCTTTATTACTACTCAATCCATGCCCACGCCTACACTGCTTTAAAAGAAATGTCATGACATAATCCTAAAACAGCTAATAGTGTACAAACGGTGATTTTCTTAGATTTGGTGTTTGTATACCTTTTTTTTTGTTATGGTCAAACGAATTTATTCATGATACTAATTCACATGGATACCTTTGCATACGGGAACGGATACGGCTATGTACAACGTTTATGGGAATGTAAGAATCTCGAAGGGAACGGGTTTACTCCAAGATGGCTTCCCCTGATCTGCTCAGCCTAGCGTGCAATGCGTTTATATTGATATTGTTAAAGAGTGTTTTCCAAATAAGATTAAATGTTGCTTATTCGAATTAGGAGCAGTAATGGTTGAATTATTTTTATTTCACCTTTTGACAATTGTTTTGTACACAAATTAATAAATCGCAACATTATGAAAATGATAACAAATGGGTGAATTACAATATGACATGTGAATCTTTAAAAGCGTTGTCATGGTGTTACGCACCAACGAGTGTCAGACATGAAATCCCCTCCCCTAAACCGCCCGATGAAAGAGGTAAAACTCATTATGAAATTAGGCTAGTTACCGCGCTAGCCAATGTTACCGAAGTGCCAAACAATGCTAGATATAAAAGCTAGAATTTAATTAAGAAACAATGAAAGTATTGCTCTTGGAGTTTGTATAGCCTCTGTCAAATGTCGATGTACCTAGATGCTCAACATGCATACTTATTAGTGTCTACAATGGATTCGCCACCCAACAATACATTCAGATAATACATGCAATTGTGTACATATTTACTTCAAGAATATAAACATTATATATTTAAATGTACAAATGATGGATTGGTCTATTAATTCTCAAATAATAGCCAATAAGGTTCAGTACATATTAAGGTAAATATTCTCATGTCCATCGTCAACATAGAGTTCCATCTACAACGTCTATTTTGTTGTGCTCACCAATTTACTGGGTGTATACCAGGAGATGATCTCTTTAAAGATAGTGATCAACCAATTAGCATCTAAGATCACTAGGTCTTTCAAGGAAGCCTTTTCGTCGCTTACATCACCGAAGTAGATGATGCTGCCGAGATCATGATAAAATGTCAGCATCGTCTTTAGGTCACTATCAATATGAAGAAGTTCGGTCATTTGTTTTACCTGAAAATCAATGAAAACATTTGAAACGTAATGTACATAGCGATAAAGGCATCTACAGTTTATGACACACTTAAGATGTCCTGCTTTATAAGATGTTTACAATGCATCTGCACATCTTTGTCGAAGAAGTCTAATAATTATGTCAAAAGTGTTGTCCCACGGCAACCATTTTATCGCACTCGTTAATAGTTGTTGTTGCAAATTTATGTGAAGTCTTGCCCCTTCTTTGCCACTGATTAGTTGTTTGAGAGTCGCTTTCCATCTTGTTATAACAAATCAGCTCGAATACGATTCTTACATTTGGGTGACACACAGGCAAATACATGGTATTTGTGATGTTTCTTGATAAAGCACCGAAAAGCGCGCAGGTAACACGAACTAGACTATGACGCTTTATGCGATTATCTGCGTTTACCAAGGTAGTGGTACAAAACAGTGACGAAGAGGCATAGAAGTGGAAGTGGAAGTTGAGTTGTTTTTAACTCTATTTTCATAGGGAACTCGAGGCTGATAAATATCCAATGACTGAGTAAGTTTGCACGAATTCAACAGTAAACCGGCTAAATTCGTTACAATCATACATAATTCGGAATCCGCGGAAGGGAAATACATCAAGGAAAGAGCACTAATGCACACAACTCTTCTTTTTTCATTTAAAAGAAAAGTATACATAGCTGATCTTCTCGGTTCGAGCAACCGCGAACTTTATCTTATTTTTTCAAATTTTAAGATGAGATATTAAAATCAACAGTTGGCATGGTAACTGTAGATTAAAAATATGTCTCTCCGTGAAGCTGCAGTGGTTTGTGATGCCTCATCAACAGCAACGAATTATAATGCGAGTTGCGTCAGACTGGTTTCTAGTTGCGGAAATATTCTATCACATTCATGTCTGGGCTAAATGAAGTTGATTCGGAAATATTGATGTGTTTGATTTGGTATTGCTACCTGTTCCTTTTAGTCCACCTAAAATTACTACCACAAAAAGGTCTGGGAGAATTGAAAAATTTGTAAATCTCAACACAATGATACTATGTTATTCTCTTACATCATAACACTGTATAATTAGATGAGAAGGAATATTGTTTTAATTGTTTTGTTAAAGGGAAATCCCCTCATTTGCAAGCCAAATTTTTAAAGTTGCGAGGTTATTGTCTTATCTGAAAGAAAATGTCATTTAATAACATGGCTGAAAACATTAGGGCTTGAAATATCTTTTTCGTGGACTTATACACCTAAAACTAATAAAACGTCGTCCAATGTTAAGTGTGCATTACATGTATATTCACCCAGTGAGGAAGTTCGTACACAAATTCCACGAAGTACCACAACGATATGTGTGACCCCTCGGTGACCCGCGCTAGCTACGTGACCCGAGCATAAAATAAGAATAGTAAGACCACACACTAGGCGAAACAACCATACCTCGCTTAAAGGGACAGGTCCACTTTTACAAAACGTCTGAACAGCTTTCAGTTGACGGATGGGGATCAATGTAACACGCAACACAAAAATCAGAGCGAACAGCCCTCTAATTTGTATTCTACGAATGAAAAACGAATGCGTCCCTCCATTTAAACTATATATCGGTCACTAAACAGTCAGGACCACTTTCGCTTTTCCACTATCGTGAAAATAGCGGTTTCCCACTATTCTCCAATCAATGTCGCTGGATGGCGCATATATCGTGGCGATAGTGCCATGCGATACTATCGGTGATCGAAACAAAATAGAATTTTGTACAGCCGTTTTTTATAAATATGCAGCTTTGTGTCCGCCATTCTCGCCTTCCGCGTGCTAAGTGTATCTTGCCGTTCTCTTATTTTGCCGTGCTATACGCCTCTCTCACACGCTCCCTCCTTTTCTCTCATAATTTCGCAACGTACCAGTTCGTACGGCATCAAACATCTGTCGCGTAAGTCTATGCGCGAATCAACCGTTTATTTGAAAAACGAACCCGCATAATCGAGCAAGATTTTCTTTAAATGTTCTGGCTAGATCATTTAGACAAACTACACACCATTAGTTTAATTATCAAGGATGCTACACATTTACTATTTAGATGATCTGTCCAGAACATTGGGCGAAAATAAATGTAATTTAATTCAATGTAGTCGTAGCACAAATATCCCCATTGCCACAACACGTGGAACCGAACATGACGCAATACTGCGTATCACGTGATAATCGCGGAATAGCGCTTTTCCGCTATTTTTGCCGATAGCGGTTTTGCGAAAGTGGTCCTGACTGCTAAAGGAGATCAACTGATGTAGCATAATATTACAACAATAGTGTACTAATTCTCGTAAAGGTATTGTGAAGCCGACATTTGTTAACGTATGTCACGGAAAAAGATCTCAAAAATAAAGTATATATAATTACATGTAGTCAGTTTAAGCGATGTTTGGGTATTTTGCTTGGTAAACGCTCACACATTAGTACTTATGCGCGGGTCACGTAGCTAGCGCGGGTCACATAGGGGTCATGCATACCGATCTAGCACTCCGTGAAATCTGTGTGCGAACTTACTCACCGGCCGAAAATACGTATGTACCAATTAAACCGACGTCCATCAGTTTAATCAGTTTTAGGTCTATAACTCCACGAAAAAGAGATTTCAAGCCCTATTTTTTTCAGGCATGCTATTAAATGACACTTCCTTTCCTATAAGACAATAACCTCGCAACTTTTGAATTTTGGCTTGCAAAAGAGGATCTCTCCCTTTAAACTGACAACATGCAATGACATATTCTTCATTTTTGAGATTTTGTTTCCGTGACATACCTTTAGAAATGTCGGCTTCACAATACCTTAACAAAAATAAGTACAATACAGTAGTAATATTATGCTAAATCAGTTAAACTTTTTTATTGACCGAAATATAGTCTTAGGAGGGACGCATTCGTTTTGTATTCATAGAATCCAAATTATAGGGCTGTTCGATCTGATTTTTTTGTTTGTGTTTCATCCATACCCATCCTTCAACTGGAAACTGTTTAGACGTTTTGTACAAGAGGGACTGTCCCTTTAAGATGCCTTTTATAGGAGATTTAAAATGTTGTGTTGTGTTTAGTATAAGGATTTACAATTCAACCATTTTCTATAATAGTCGAATAATGCATAACAGCAATACGACATGTAAAAACACATCAAATATAACAAAAGAGGTAGTACAAGAAGTCAATTCACCATTTGGAGGGAGGAATAAATAAGTATACCTCGGGCATTAGCCGCAACGGATCTGAGTCCTCCTTCTTTGTTTCCTCCTTCATCTTGACTACTTCAAACATCATCCATGAGACGGGTATCTCCTCGCCCATGTACGGTTCATCCCTCGCGAGCGTCCCGATGGAATTTTTCAGTTCTTGGAGCTGAAATGAAACATTCATCATCACCAGTCATATGACTTAAAGTGAGTGATGTGCGTAAATCCCTAAACTGTCAGAATGTGGTATGAGTGCAGTTTAGTTTAGTCTACAACTAGAACAAATGTGTTGTTGCATTTTTTACAGGAAGTAAAACCGTATAAGGGGCACGACCTGAGTATATAGCGTAAATGAATGGGAGGGGGGGGGGGGGGGGGGGGGGGTGAAGTTGGCACGATGTACATCAATGGGAGCATATCGAAATGTATTTTACTGCTATTTTGTTTATCGTTTTGATCATATCAAGTGTTGGGGTGTGCCTCCTTTCCTGAATGCGTAACTCAGTTTAAATACATGTGCATATACGTGTACATAAACGTACTTTATTTTAAATTTGTCATGCCAACTATAAAAGTATTCGCTAGTATAGAGTATATCATTTACGGGGTTGTAAATCTCATGATATAAAATGCAATACCTCTGTATTTTTACCGCTCGTTGTCGTGTGCATCGTACGGTTGTCGATAACGAAGATTTTATGGTATACATGTTTCGCATATGGCTGGCCTTTTAGACTTGCTTGGATCTGCCGTGTAGCTGATTTTATCTGAAAAAATGATTGATCGTTATTAAAGGTGTAATTGTATTCAAAAGAACATAATTAATTTAAGTGATCTACACAATTCCTTACATATGCAAACACAAATTATTGACATTTATTGTATTTATGTGATCTGGTAAGTTCACTGGTGTGTGAGCATTCCAAGCTAATTAAAGTCATAATGACCGAATAATGAGCAGAAATAACGCTCATGATATTTTCTAACTGTGTACATGGAGACTTCAAAATTTGATAAATTATACATATATTTACAAGGTTTAAAGGGATCTAGTAACTTTGTTAACATGTAAAAGAAATGATGAAGGGTTGATGTAATGTATATTGTTGTTATGTTATGTATGTCCACAGGATGTTGTGTGACAATTTCAAGTCAAATAGACATTGCATAGCAAAGTAATGAGTGAAGATACAACGTGATATTCACTAACTCACTGCACTCACTTTGTACACAGAATAAAAACTCCGGGTGAGTTTTTCTTATCTGAATACTTCGATCATACATATCTTTGTAACGAAAGGGAAATTTGAAAAACCGAAACCTGTCCCATGATGTTATTGTTAATACGAATACAACAGGGCATGAGTTATTGAAGGAACCGCTATTATTTTATTTTGAAGATTTGGACAATGTTACTAAGTCCCTTTAAAGAATACATTTAACAACAAAACTACGCTTGCTCTATGCTCTAAGCTGGTAGTACCTCAATGGTAACGAGAAATATAAGAACCACTCAACGTTCAAATCAACTTTAAAGGGATAGATGAGTTCTGGTAAGGAGAGTACAGTTTTAGTGAAACTGAATTTTAGTAACCAAAACCTGCATCATTACATTACAAACTAATATTTACAACTAGAAAGGAACACAACATTACAAATGACGTAGTAAAGATCATGTTATCATTCAAAAAGAGCCGTTAAAACGTAAGAGGGCGCTCTCTAAACACTCATCGGTTTCAACCATTTTGAATAAAATATTGTGCATGTGATGCTTTGTAGAAATAGTGATTAGATAGATAAATAACCAACAACTATTTAAATACCTATTTTGTAACTTTTTTGAAAAGAGGAAGCATTTTTTTAGAATTTTTAACGGCTGGTTCAAAATTCTCTAACCTGGGGCCCCAGGTTTATTACAAATAGTTATATTTTATGGATATTTCAGCCGTCTCTGAACCGATTTTAATCAAAAAAAGATGATTTTATTATTTAAATATTATGCTCTTTCAAATTTTACACTCAGTTTTTCATTACCTCACAAAAAAAAATAATTAGTCTAGCGCCCTCTCTACCAAAACTCAACTATCTCTTTAAGGGATTTTGAAAATGGTAATATTTAATTTGTTTCTAAATGGAACGTCCTTGGGAGTTATGTAAGGACAGCCCAAACTAATTAAACATGTCGATAACATGTGTATGTGGTGTTTCCGTTTGTTGACGTAATTCAAGAAAGTATACTCGTTGAGGTTACCTGACATGATTTAGGGTATCATTGGGTATTTGTAATACTTACCTGCTCTTTTCGTTTGTCCTCGTCTTTTTCAAGCAAGTCTTTGTGTGTCCCAACAATGATGATTTGAGGACAGTAGTTGTTATTGCCATCTTCACCGATAGAGGGTGGGCGTGCGTAGGCAACAATGGAGGACAACCAGAAGTTGATGAACTGTAAGTTCGTGAGGTCAGATTGGGACCCCCCTGTTTCCTTTAAGGCAACATATAACACATGTTGGAAAATGTATACTCCGCATAAAAAGAAACTGGACTTATTTCAAGATTGCAATAAGAACAAGAACATGACCACATACTACTTTGCAGCATGTATTAATCGTACCTTAGCGTCAGGAATACAAATATTTATGTAAACATATCTCATCATTATGCAATTATCAATATCAAAACTAAACTAGAATTGTAATACTTGTTTAGAACAAGTATAGGTGGGCTGGTCGAACTAAAATTAAAGACATAATCAAGGGCTCATTTGAGATAGCTTATTGTCTCAGCTACAACATACTCGAAGTTCAGCGTAAACGAAGCTAAAACGAAGAAGATATTGGTCGCGAAAGACGGGAATGTAGAATCCAGTTTTGAAAAAAAGTCATGTCCCATAGAGAATACACGCAAAATGTGAAAAAATGACATGCCTCCTTAAATCGCAAAAATACGCCATGATGCCTTTGTCAAAATGAAAAATCGTGATCATCACATTTGTAGAGAATTGTCTGAGCTAGAACATATCAAAATTTGGAAGAAAATCGATCAATATTTACAGAGATACAATAAATTTTCCAAAAATATGCTGACGTCATAATATGCAAATTGAAATTTTGAGTTCGGAGGCCATTATGATGACGCCATGAGTTAATTGAGGGTCAAATGAGACATGAAATCATATCTCCGACTCATAATCTATCCAAATATGAAAAAAAACTTGGGAGTTCCCATCCATTCTGAAGAGTTACAATGAATTTCTGTATAGGCATGTTTTTGCCCATATATGCTATGTATTACAAGAGCTCGCGCGCACGGACATGTTTCTTGAACGGAAGCTCATTGCGTTTTTACTAGTCAGAAAAAGGTGAACAAGGTATCAAAATGCTTGGAAAGATGGGCTAAATATGATAACAGAGAAAATTCGGCGATTCTATGTTGCAAAATGCCAGTACGCGCGAAAACGCGCGCGCATGCGCGTGTGCGCGTTTTTTCGTAAAATGCTTAAAATGGCCTAAAACGTATCCAAAATGAATTTGCGACGATTTTGAACATTTTAAAATTTTGCGCGCGCGCTGACGCGCGCACGTACGCATGCGCGCGCGTTTTTTGACCTGAAATTGACCGGACGGATATTGACCTTGATCATGATAAATATGAATGAGAAACAACTTTTCGTTATGAAGATATGATCATGAGAAGATATTCAGAAAATTTTACAAAATGGCGCCTAGATGACGTCATCAGTCAAGGTCAGGGTTCAAAACCTTATTTTGCTTTGTCCATATGCCTATATATATGTGTGCCAAATTTCAAGGCACTTGATTGAGCCATTTTCAAGTTATCGTGCTCACAAAAAAGTGATTGGAAATAAGAAAAATAAAGAATAATAATAATAATAACTAGAATTGTAATACTTGTTTAGAACAAGTATAGGTGGGCTGGTCGAACTAAAATTAAAGACATAATCAAGGGCGCATTTGAGATAGCTTATTGTCTCAGCTACAACATACTCGAAGTTCAGCGTAAACGAAGCTAAAACGAAGAAGATATTGGTCGCGAAAGACGGGAATGTAGAATCCAGTTTTGAAAAAAAGTCATGTCCCATAGAGAATACACGCAAAATGTTAAAAAATGACATGCCTCCTTAAATCGCAAAAATACGCCATGATGCCTTTGTCAAAATGAAAAATTGTGATTATCTGTTTGTAGAGAATTGTCTCAGCTAGAACATATCAAAATTTGAAGAAAATCGATCAACATTTACAGAGATACAATCAATTTTCCAAAAATATGCTGACGTCATAATATGCAAATTGAAATTTTGAGTTCGGAGGCCATTATGATGACGCCATGAGTTAATTGAGGGTCAAATGAGACATGAAATCATATCTCCGACTCATAATCTATCCAAATATGAAAAAAAACTTGGGAGTTCCCATCCATTCTGAAGAGTTACAATGAATTTTGTATAGGCATGTTTTTGCCCATATATGCTATGTATTACAAGAGCTCGCGCGCACGGACATGTTTCTTGAACGGAAGCTCATTGCGTTTTTACTAGTCAGAAAAAGGTGAACAAGGTAACAAAATGCTTGGAAAGATGGGCTAAATATGATAACAGAGAAAATTCGGCGATTCTATGTTGCAAAATGCCAGTACGCGCGAAAACGCGCGCGCATGCGCGTGTGCGCGTTTTTTCGTAAAATGCTTAAAATGGCCTAAAACGTATCCAAAATGAATTTGAGACGATTTTGAACATTTTAAAATTTTGCGCGCGCGCTGACGCGCGCACGTACGCATGCGCGCGCGTTTTTTGACCTGAAATTGACCGGACGGATATTGACCTTGATCATGATAAATATGAATGAGAAACAACTTTTCGTTATGAAGATATGATCATGAGAAGATATTCAGAAAATTTTACAAATGGCGCCTAGATGACGTCATCAGTCAAGGTCAGGGTTCAAAACCTTATTTTGCTTTGTCCATATGCCTATATATATGTGTGCCAAATTTCAAGCCACTTGATTGAGCCATTTTCAAGTTATCTTGCTAACAAAAAAGTGATTGGAAATAAGAAAAATAAATAATAATAATAATAATAATAATAAATTAGAACAAGTATAGGTGGGCTGGTCGAACTAAAATTAAAGACATAATCAAGGGCTCATTTGAGATAGCTTATTGTCTCAGCTACAACATACTCGAAGTTCAGCGTAAACGAAGCTAAAACGAAGAAGATATTGGTCGCGAAAGACGGGAATGTAGAATCCAGTTTTGAAAAAAAGTCATGTCCCATAGAGAATACACGCAAAATGTTAAAAAATGACATGCCTCCTTAAATCGCAAAAATACGCCATGATGCCTTTGTCAAAATGAAAAATCGTGGTTATTACATTTGTAGAGAATTGTCTCAGATAGAACATATCAAAATTTGGAAGAAAATCGATCAATATTTACAGAGATACAATAAATTTTCCAAAAATATGCTGACGTCATAATATGCAAATTGAAATTTTGAGTTCGGAGGCCATTATGATGACGCCATGAGTTAATTGAGGATCAAATGAGACATGAAATCATATCTCCGACTCATAATCTATCCAAATATGAAAAAAAACTTGGGAGTTCCCATCCATTCTGAAGAGTTACAATGAATTTTGTATAGGCATGTTTTTGCCCATATATGCTATGTATTACAAGAGCTCGCGCGCACGGACATGTTTCTTGAACGGAAGCTCATTGTGTTTTTACTAGTCAGAAAAAGGTGAACAAGGTATCAAAATGCTTGGAAAGATGGGCTAAATATGATAACAGAGAAAATTCGGCGATTCTATGTTGCAAAATGCCAGTACGCGCGAAAACGCGCGCGCATGCGCGTGTGCGCGTTTTTTCGTAAAATGCTTAAAATGGCCTAAAACGTATCCAAAATGAATTTGCGACGATTTTGAATATTTTAAAATTTTGCGCGCGCGCTGACGCGCGCACGTACGCATGCGCGCGCGTTTTTTGACCTGAAATTGACCGGACGGATATTGACCTTGATCATGATAAATATGAATGAGAAACAACTTTTCGTTATGAAGATATGATCATGAGAAGATATTCAGAAAATTTTACAAAATGGCGCCTAGATGACGTCATCAGTCAAGGTCAGGGTTCAAAACCTTATTTTGCTTTGTCCATATGCCTATATATATGTGTGCCAAATTTCAAGGCACTTGATTGAGCCATTTTCAAGTTATCTTGCTAACAAAAAAGTGATTGGAAATAAGAAAAATAAAGAATAACTAGAATTGTAATACTTGTTTAGAACAAGTATAGGTGGGCTGGTCGAACTAAAATTAAAGACATAATCAAGGGCTCATTTGAGATAGCTTATTGTCTCAGCTACAACATACTCGAAGTTCAGCGTAAACGAAGCTAAAACGAAGAAGATATTGGTCGCGAAAGACGGGAATGTAGAATCCAGTTTTTAAAAAAAGTCATGTCCCATAGAGAATACACGCAAAATGTTAAAAAATGACATGCCTCCTTAAATCGCAAAAATACGCCATGATGCCTTTGTCAAAATGAAAAATCGTGGTTATTACATTTGTAGAAAATTGTCTGAGCTAGAACATATCAAAATTTGGAAGAAAATCGATCAACATTTACAGAGATACAATCAATTTTCCAAAAATATGCTGACGTCATAATATGTTAATTGAAATTTTGAGTTCGGAGGCCATTATGATGACGCCATGAGTTAATTGAGGGTCAAATGAGACATGAAATCATATCTCCGACTCATAATCTATCCAAATATGAAAAAAAACTTGGGAGTTCCCGTCCATTCTGAAGAGTTACAATGAATTTTGTATAGGCATGTTTTTGCCCATATATGCTATGTATTACAAGAGCTCGCGCGCACGGACATGTTTCTTGAACGGAAGCTCATTGCGTTTTTACTAGTCAGAAAAAGGTGAACAAGGTATCAAAATGCTTGGAAAGATGGGCTAAATATGATAACAGAGAAAATTCGGCGATTCTATGTTGCAAAATGCCAGTACGCGCGAAAACGCGCGCGCATGCGCGTGTGCGCGTTTTTTCGTAAAATGCTTAAAATGGCCTAAAACGTATCCAAAATGAATTTGCGACGATTTTGAACATTTTTAAATTTTGCGCGCGCGCTGACGCGCGCACGTACGCATGCGCGCGCGTTTTTTGACCTGAAATTGACCGGACGGATATTGACCTTGATCATGATAAATATGAATGAGAAACAACTTTTCGTTATGAAGATATGATCATGAGAAGATATTCAGAAAATTTTACAAAATGGCGCCTAGATGACGTCATCAGTCAAGGTCAGGGTTCAAAACCTTATTTTGCTTTGTCCATATGCCTATATATATGTGTGCCAAATTTCAAGGCACTTGATTGAGCCATTTTCAAGTTATCTTGCTAACAAAAAAGTGATTGGAAATAAGAAAAATAAAGAATAACTAGAATTGTAATACTTGTTTAGAACAAGTATAGGTGGGCTGGTCGAACTAAAATTAAAGACATAATGAAGGGCTTATTTGAGATAGCTTATTGTCTCAGCTACAACATACTCGAAGTTCAGCGTAAACGAAGCTAAAACGAAGAAGATATTGGTCGCGAAAGACGGGAATGTAGAATCCAGTTTTGAAAAAAAGTCATGTCCCATAGAGAATACACGCAAAATGTTAAAAAATGACATGCCTCCTTAAATCGCAAAAATACGCCATGATGCCTTTGTCAAAATGAAAAATCGTGGTTATTATATTTGTAGAAAATTGTCTGAGCTAGAACATATCAAAATTTGGAAGAAAATCGATCAACATTTACAGAGATACAATCAATTTTCCAAAAATATGCTGACGTCATAATATGCAAATTGAAATTTTGAGTTCGGAGGCCATTATGATGACGCCATGAGTTAATTGAGGGTCAAATGAGACATGAAATCATATCTCCGACTCATAATCTATCCAAATATGAAAAAAAACTTGGGAGTTCCCATCCATTCTGAAGAGTTACAATGAATTTTGTATAGGCATGTTTTTGCCCATATATGCTATGTATTACAAGAGCTCGCGCGCACGGACATGTTTCTTGAACGGAAGCTCATTGCGTTTTTACTAGTCAGAAAAAGGTGAACAAGGTATCAAAATGCTTGGAAAGATGGGCTAAATATGATAACAGAGAAAATTCGGCGATTCTATGTTGCAAAATGCCAGTACGCGCGAAAACGCGCGCGCATGCGCGTGTGCGCGTTTTTTCGTAAAATGCTTAAAATGGCCTAAAACGTATCCAAAATGAATTTGCGACGATTTTGAACATTTAAAAATTTTGCGCGCGCGCTGACGCGCGCACGTACGCATGCGCGCGCGTTTTTTGACCTGAAATTGACCGGACGGATATTGACCTTGATCATGATAAATATGAATGAGAAACAACTTTTCGTTATGAAGATATGATCATGAGAAGATATTCAGAAAATTTTACAAAATGGCGCCTAGATGACGTCATCAGTCAAGGTCAGGGTTCAAAACCTTATTTTGCTTTGTCCATATGCCTATATATATGTGTGCCAAATTTCAAGGCACTTGATTGAGCCATTTTCAAGTTATCTTGCTAACAAAAAAGTGATTGGAAATAAGAAAAATAAAGAATAATAAATAAATAAATAAATAAAGGCAATTCTAACGAAATTATGAGGTGGTCTGTATGATGTACAGCCCACCTAATAATAATAATAATAATAATAAATAAAGGCAATTCTAACGAAATTATGAGGTGGTCTGTATGATGTACAGCCCACCTAATAAATAAATAAAGGCAATTCTAACGAAATTATGAGGTGGTCTGTATGATGTACAGCCCACCTAATAAATAAAGGCAATTCTAACGAAATTATGAGGTGGTCTGTATGATGTACAGCCCACCTAATAATAATAAATAAAGGCAATTCTAACGAAATTATGAGGTGGTCTGTATGATGTACAGCCCACCTAATAATCGAGCTTAGATATTATACAGGTTTGATTGTTGGTATGAATATCATATAAAGACAAATGGAAGCCAAATTTTGATTTCTAGATTACTCGGTAATACACATTGTCGTGCACCAATCGTCCATTATATAGGTACATTAAGTGTAAGGTTATATGCATACCTCTGAATGTTCTTTTTTATCCAAATCCGAGCTTATGTTAAACACGACAAGGAATATCGCTCGCCACGAGAGAAAAACCTGAATTGTTGAAAAAAAAACAAGGGAGAACATATGCTTTGGCTTGAGAAGAAAATCACTATTCAGAGGAAAATCAATATTTAGTCATGTATTTGTTTAAGGAAAACCAAGCTTAGGTCAAACACGACAAGGAAGCTCGCTCGCCATGAGAGAAACACATGAATTTTGGAGAAAGTGATGCCATTGGTTGCCATTGGAACAAAATCACTCTTGAGTCAATTAATGTATACGTCTGTTGACAGCCTTGCAATTTATTTAACCAAGGAGTTAACATAAATCATGTAAATGGAAACACAACTGTCAGTCACTTATTGATTCCAACACATGTTTATATTCAAAAGACGAACAAACGGAGAAATGAAGCTTTGCGGTTATTTTGAAGTTTGATCTTCGATTCCGCCAAGTGAAACCAACGACTAGCTAATTAACTGCTAAAGATTTTGAAATTCAAAGATAATTCAACTAATATTCAAGTTATTTGTGACTATTGCATGTTTATTGATAGACTTGAAAAACGCGCTGTCAAATGGAGATGAAATTATTATCATTTCCTACATAAATTCAGAACAAATCCATATAACTCTTGAATTAATATGATTCTTTCATTCCCGACAACTGACATTATGACATAAACACATAATAATCTTGAGATATCACTCTATTTGATAAGACATATCGCAATATGCCCAGGCACCCCCACTTCGTTAATTGTCATTATGAATATTTCAATTTCCACACATTTTTGATTTCACGCGCACTTGCTATCTATAATTGAGAAACACTCGAATTAGTTGAGCTCGGGTTTGCGAAACGAAATGTGCCAATTTATGCGTATGTAATCGACCGAAACGCCATTGTTTTGTCCATCTGCAAGTAACATTCAGGTCCAATTCAAATGAGCACATTCATTAAATAGTTAGGCTAAAGGGGTAGTACAGTTTTGGTAAGGCTGAACTTTAGTTAGTAACCCAAACCTGCACATTAACATTACAAACTAATATTGTTTGTTTTTATTTCCGTATAAAAAAAATCAACATCAAAACAATACATGAAGATTCATATATACAAATAAAAGAATTGTGCAAATCATACATGAATAAACAATATAAAAGTAATGATAAGAACGGCTGGATAGCCCATATTCAGCTGTAAAAAGTAAAAGTAAAAAGCCTGTTAACATTCAAACACAAGAGGACGCACTCTAACCATGCATTGGTTTCAACCATTTTCATGCATGTGATGTTTTGTTGAAATAATGATTAAAGACATCCATGTAAAGTGTCTATAAACTCCAATAACATTAGTTGATGCTTCTTCAGTTCTCTTCTGCCGTGTTGTTTAGGTCATGTTAAGAGAAGAGTGAAATAGGGTTAGATTTGTTTAAATGTCCCTTCGGTACGAAGATTATTATTATTAAAAAACATCAACTATTTAAAAACCGCTTTGTACAATTTTTCTAAGGATTTTTAATTGTTTTTCTCGAAAAATCATCGTATTCATGTAGGCCCCAAATAAACACGATCGGATATACTTATTGATATTTGAGCCATTACTGAACATATTTTTAATTGAAATTGGATGTTTGTTCAAATTCGACTCTCAATTTTTCATTACCTTACGAAACAATTGTGTTGTACAGCACCCTCTCTACCAAAACTGAACTACCCATTTAACATTGGCGACATCGAACATCTAGTAAAGGATTTGAATCTGCGTGACTCCAGTATATAATAGCTCTTAGTTTTAACATTATAAGTATACTTTCTTCGTGATACAACATAATATCTTTGGCATGATTACATGTTAACAAAAAAAAATCTTGGACGATACCCTGTGATGGCTAAATAATATATATATATAAGTATAACAATACATTTATAAATTGACGTCTAAAAATACATACATGTAGATCATACCAAGCTGATATTTTGATCAATATAATCACAATTATTTAATGCGAACAAAACTATACTTGCAATGCTTTCAAGAAATAAAACTCGTCACTTTTTTAGTGGGAATTACCTGGTGGGTCACGTAATAGAGTTTTTGTCCAGCAAAATCCCAAATATCAATGTCAATGTGAGTTCTCTCTGGTTGTTGCTCTTTCGGTGTGTTTATCGGTTCATGCATGACTTTGCTCACTTCTGAATCTATTTCTACTTCGCTTTTAGATGGGCGGGTTTTACCAGCTTCTACATATTCTGTTGATGGAAAATAATACTAAAACGAACACATGTCTTGTTATACACATACTAAACTGCAGGTTAACGTGAAGTAAGTATGGAACTTTGACTGATAAATTGAACGGAGTCGGGGGGCAATATCTACGGATGCATTAGATCTTGATCATAATATATCGATTAACTTTCGAAAGGTCATAGTCTAACATAATTGCAATCTACAGTACGGTCCTCCCCTGAACAATCAAATTTTGTTAACAAACGATCTGTATAATGCGATCACCTGACTAACGCGACCAGCGACCACCCCATTTGGGTCCCGACGCACGTATACACCTGTGTATAGCGACCAAAAAATTAGCGCCTGAGCTACGATCAAGGCATCAATTCGGTCGTCTATGGTCGCTCAAGGCTACAATTTAAGCTGAACTTTAGACGGACGCTTGATTACAGAAACCAAGTGCTTCAAACTCATAAACGAAGATTTGTAGTGCATTTCACTTCAGTACCTTATGCTGATACAGAAATGCGTCGAACAAAGGATCATCACAACCAATTAATCAATGATATCTAATCAACATTTTTATATTTTTCCTGTGTTTCTTAAACTTTTATGATAATCTATGCGCTTGTTTTGACCAAACAATGCATCTTGTCTTCACAATTCTATAGAAATATATAAACTTGTATAATTATACTTACCGGGTAATTCTACGGACCTCGTATTGTGTTCATTTCCCTGAAAAAATAGAGTATTATTATGTATAATAATGTACATTTTAGTTGACCTAAATTGTTACACTACCACAATGTTGTCTTTGTCTATCATCATTCTGACATCAGCATTGGGGAAAAAAAGTAATACAGAGTAATCAGCATTGAACCAACAGAGACATTTGACTACAATTTATTATGTTATGTATTTAACGGTTCTAGGACTACTACCCCTGGACAACCACCCCCCGGACAATTACCCCCCGGACAACTACCACCCGGACAATTACCCCCCTAGGACAATTACCCCCCAAGACAATTACCCCCAAGACAACTACCCCCCAAGACAACTACCCCCAAAGACAACTACCCCCCAAGACAATTACCCCCCAAGACAATTACCCCCCAAGACAATTACCCCCCAAGACAACTACCCCCCGGACAACTACCCCTCGGACAACTACCCCCCCCCCCCCCGGACTACTACCCCCCGGACAACCACCCCCCGGACAACTACTCCCGGACAACTACCCCTCGGAATATAACCCCCCAAGACAACTAACCCCCGGACAGTTACCCCCAGGACGATTACCCCTGGACAATTAGTCCAATTCATCTTAGCGAGGGTCAATGAGGGGGGAGGGGGTGGGGTTCGGCACAACTGGTAGTTGAGCGATTTGGTGCATATCCTAGACAGTAATATTATATGATACGTAGTTCAAGCTATGGAATCAAACATACATAATGTATGCATTTTTAATACTGGGAGAGACAATCACCTCCACTTTCAAAACGGGTGGGGGGGGGGGGGGGGGGAGGGGCACAACTGGTAGTCGAGCGATTTGGTGCATGTCCTATACAGTAATATTATATGATACGTAGTTCAAGCTATGGAATCAAAATAGATAATGTATGCATATTAAGAAGTGGGAGAGACAATCGCCTCCACTTTCAAATGTACGGGGGGGGGGGGGGGGGCATGCCCCCACCACCCCCCCCCCCCCCCTTCACCCCCTCCCCCGGGTGCATTGTGTGCATGCATTTTGTAAATGTTGTTACCGCAGTTGTATTTAGCAGTTTAAAATCGTTTTTAGCATTATAATACTCCGCAAAAAAAGAAACTGGACACTTGTATAAGTTGAAATATTTCATATTGATGTACGATAAAGTGTACATGATCATATATCAAATTAAAGGGAATTTAGTCCTCTACATGCAGGGTATAACTTAAATGTGTAATCGTTCATGCATGAAATGCCATGGTCAATTAACACTAGCAAGGTCTGTTTTCAAAAATAGCAAAACAATGGAGGACCACACCATTCGACTGTAATGATAGTAAGCGTTTCACTTAAAACAAGATGAGCGGGGCAAGTAAATTATGACATTATTCAACTTTATTGTTATGAACAAACTCTGGAAATACAAATTTGTCAATAAAACAGGGCCAGGTTATGAGAGCATTATCATAATGGTCTGTATTACAGGCATGAAGCTTGCAATTTTAACCATAATTACCTAGAGAAATGTCATGTTAAAGACTGCCCAAATGTTTGACCAAGGGTGACTTCAGGTTTTGAAGATCTTTGGACTACGGTATAATTCTAGAGAAGAATTTATACCATTTTCATGCTGAAATAAGGGCACAAACTGTGGTTTTGACTAAAAAAGCTTTGCCATGGACTTCCCCATTTTGTTACTTTTGGATGAAAATAACACCTATAACGTTCACAATTTGTCTTCATTTATACTCTTTATTGAGATGAATATAGAAAAGGTCACATTTGTAATGAAAAATTATGCCATCTCATGAATATAGCGTTTTAGAGTATGCTTATGAACATTTATATGGTTGAGTGGATGTTCCATTTTTGCTATTTTTGAAAACAGACCTTGGTGTGGTTAATTGACCGTGACAAGTCATGCATGAATGATTTCATTTGGATTTCATGCGAATATTGAAGAGGGTAATTTTATCTTTAATTTGATATACAATATCATATATTTTATCTTTAATGAATACGAAATATTTGGTCTCATACAAGTGTCCAGTTTCTTTTTTTGCGGAGTATATATTGATTATTCGGAAACATTTTGTTTGCATTCGATTTAAAACGTATTTCGATTTCGAGTAAATTCAATATAATGCTTTTATGTATTTGTATAATGTCGATCAGGAGAGAGATAAAACTCACGTCTACTTCATTCTGAGTATAACTGAATAAAAATACATTATGCCACATGGCGGATAAAAATAACTCATTCCTGGTAACCGCGCGAACGCGTGGTATCCGCGCGGTTGCGGTTACCGTTAATTAGATCGTGGGAATCGAACATGATAATATCAATTTCGTGAAATGTAATGACACGCTTTATTGAAACGAATGAAAATCTTACGAAATTGACCAAAAACATATTAAACATGTGATACGCCTGGGTCAGAAATGCACCGGATGCCGTACAATGTTTTACCTACATGTCGGATTGCAATATCGTACGATGTCTGCAGTATATTCTATTGGCAGTCCCTGAGTGTAGCATGGGGTTCGTTGAGTGCGTACACCCCACCCCCCCCCCCCCCCCCCCCCCTATTAAGAAAGGACCACTTTGTATCGGTCTCGGTTAGCGATCGGTCCATTTGACACTTGACAACCCCAACTCCCTGCTTACAATACTAAAACAGTGGTCTAAATCAGCGGCGGACCCCCCCCCCCCCCCCCCCAACCCCCCATTTCCCACACACAAACACACACGCACAACCAGTTGTCTTGGTCCCGTTTTTGAATATACGCACCCCCGAAGCCCAAACCCTGAGCGATTACATATTTTGTCTTGGGGTGGTTGTCTTGCGGGGTAATTGTCTTTGGGTGCATGAAGGGTGGGGGGGGGGGGGGGGAATTGTCGGGGGGGTAGTTGTCCGGGGGGTAGTTGGCCGGGGGGTAGTTGTCCGGGGGGTAGTTGTCTTGGGGGATAGTTGTCTTGGGGGGTAATTGTCTTGGGGGGTAATTGTCTTGGGGGGTAGTTGCCTTGGGGGGTAGTTGTCTTGGGGGGTAGTTGTCTTGGGGGGTAATTGTCTTAGGCTTAGGGGGTAATTGTCCTACGGGGGTAATAGTCCGGGTGGTAGTTGTCCGGGGGGTAATTGTCCTATGGGGGTAGTTGTCCGGGGGGTAATCGTCCGGTGGTGGTTGTCCAGGGGGTAGTAGTCCGGACACGGTATTTAACATACAAAGGATATATACAATTATATGTCCTCATTTCGTTTATAATCCAAGTCGCTTTATACATGATAACATGTACTGCTCGTGTATTCATGAGAGCACGACATTCAACTCTATCGTCTACAAAGTGTGTTGCACACTTCATTCATATTCCAGATACTTTCTTGATATCATCAGTCCAACAGGTTAGTGGACGAGTTTCCTTAAATTTCGAATTGCAGTTTTTGTTTCTCAATCATTTCCCCGTTCGCCTAAGTATGTGCTCGATTATAGTTGTTTTCAAATCTCCCGAAAAAGCTCTGCAATAGTAATCATATTTCCGAGTATTTAAAGCTAGATGAGAATGATATGGAAACGTTTTTTAAAATAAATTTAGCAGATAATAATAGATCTTACTTGCACGTCTGTCATCTCCCCTCTAGTTGCATTGGCCATGGCACGATAATTTTTATCTAAACAAATAACAGGGAATCATACATCAAAATACAGTTTGGTATAAGTGCAGCAGCAGATGTATAAATGTTCATACTTAATTACATCATGTAATAATATATGTCCATATAGGCCACCGTTTGTTGTCATGTTAATCATGTCGTCGAAAACATGTTTGTACGATTTGTATTTCTTTTTCCACGAAGCCAAATTGTTTTTAAAAGGATTGTTGAGTTTTGAGTGTCAAATTTGAACTTTATTTTATCAAAATCGGTTAAAATAAAATCTGAAATATCCATATAAAAACACTTGTAATAATTATTTTGAATCATATTCAAAATATGTTTTTAAACAGTTGTTGATTATTTCTCTATCTAATCATATACACAATCATTTAGTTAACATGGCACAAATTTGTACTTACATGACACAATATTTTACTTAAAGAGACTTAGTAACACTGTCCAAATCCTTATTTGATTTATTTCTCATAAAATCTATAATATACAAGGTAAAACATTTCTGGAAATCAAATAAAAAAGCCAGAGGCTTTAAAGGGGACTGATTCCCTACATAAAAATACATATAATAATATAACATTATTGTACAGGAAAAATAACACTCATAACAGCTCATTACTTGGCCATGCAATGTCCATTTGACTTGACATTTTCACTTAATACCCTGTGGACATATGAGATAACACCAATATACATTGCATCAACCATTAATCACTTTTTGCACATGTCAACAAAGTTACTAGAACCCTTTAACATGGCACAATATTTTACTTAACATGGCACAATTTTTGAGCGAACATGGTTCCAACCAATTAATTTTTGGAGGGCGCCCTTGTTAGTTTTGACGGCTTTATTTTGAGCTGATAACAGGCTTTTAACCTATACATTTGTGTTATTTGGTAGACATTTCGAACAAGGTGGAGTTATAACTATTAGTTTATTATGTAATGGTGCACGTTTTGGTTACTTAAATTAGTTTTACCAAAAACTCAACTATCCATTCAAATGAAGTGTCTTATCGTATTCAATTTGCCTTGTTATTTTATTACAAAATGGTGCTGAAATAACAAGACGTATGCACTACATATAACATATATGCCTTTGTCCATTATGTATGATATTCTTACACATTGTAACATGTATGGGTAGTGCAATAGCTTATGCCATACTCATTATTGTAAAGTTAATCTTTATTTTGGAGTATAGATACAAAAACAACTTAAAGGTAGTGTTGAGTATTGGTATTCCCTTAAGTGCCCCCGATATTTGTTTGTGAGCTAATGTAAAACTGACTGTCAAGTTCGAAAGAACATACAATTTTAATGACAGAATAAACTTTATTTGATCAAAATCGGTTCAGAAACGGGTGAAATATCAAACAAAATATTTGTATTCAAAATGTTCTTCACCGGCAATCACCGGGCGATATTTACACTTTTTAGGCAAATTTCAAAAAATGCTCGAAGCCTACATAACTTTGAAAAAAACAGAATATGTTTTTAAAAAGTCGTTGATGATATCTCTATTAAATCATTATTCTAAGAAACATTAAATGCACAATTTTGTATGAAAAAAAGGCTAAAACCAATGATTTGTTTATTTAATAGTGCCCTCTTGAGTTGTATCGGCTCTTTTTCAATGATAACAGGGGTTTTAAAAGTCGTTTAAATTGTGTATACTTTTCGAGCATGGTGAAGTTATATATATTACTTTGTACCGTAATGGTGCAGGTTTGGGTTATTAAAGTTACGTTTGACCAATACTCAACTATCCCTTTAACATTCATCATATCATATACTGTACTATAAACATGTCATGCAGCGTATTGTAGAATATGTGACATTGCATGTTTGTTATAAAGATCGATCTCTGTTTCTAATCAGTCCATCTCACTGAAATCGCACATGATATTTATAAAGTAGTATCGGTAAACATCCGGAATTCCAATCTATTGGCCAAACACATTTATTAACACGGTTGAAAAAGTATGAAATAGGGTTCATGTGGTAACATTATAACCATAACATAGTTAAATACTTAGATATAAGGACAATTTTAAGCGCCACCGATTAGTTTGGGCAAAATGTTCACAGCCTGTTCTGCCCGGCCCGGAATTTGTACTGTAGCTAATCCACGCGCGTTGCCTTTTGCGTTATACAATAAATACCCGTTTCTTCATGGGTTTACTCTTATATCGGATTTTGTTTTACTGTACACCGTTCTAAGACAGGAATCTGAAGGTGATCGCGTTGTGTTGGTGGGATTCTACCATAGAGCCTGTAGTTAAGACGGCCATTTTGTCTACTGTTTAGTCGCACGATAGATGGGATACACGTGCTGCGCGTCGGACGAAATCTGCACAAAATTTGGGAAATATTTGTCTTTATTTGTACTTTTTGTTTACAAGCAAGTCGAATTAAACTTGCTTTATAACATATTGTATTTTGTTTTATACTAAACAATTCATTGAATTGATGCAAAATCAAGAAAAAGTCAGATATTGGAAAGCACCGCATACAAACATCAAAAGTACGCTCTTATTACCAACCATGTGAAAGAATATATTTTTTAATAATATGTGCTTATACAAATTTTGCCAGGAAACCGCCTATTCAATGGGAGTGTGTATGTAGATATAACGATGTTAATCTGGCTTACTCTGTATTTTATAATTTGTTTGTAAAGATATGTGATAAACGTGCTCCAAATATTGTGCACAATAGTTTAAAGAAAAGACATACTACGGAAAAGCCATGGATATCTAAAGCAATGCTTTTCTATTAAAAAGAAACATAGTTTGGATAATATGTTTAAAGGGGTAGTTGGTAGAGAGGGCGCTGCACATCACATTTTGTTTGTGAGGTAATGACAAACTGAGTGTCGAATTTGAGAGAACATGCAATTCTAATCGCAGAATAAACTGTATTTGGTCAAAATCTACCCCAAAACGGCTAAAATGTCAATAAATACATCTGACCTTATAATTATTTGGGGCCCAAATAATAAGATGATTTAAAAAAAAAAAAAAAAAAATGCTTGCACTTTTTCAAAAATGTTCAAAAGCGTTTTTTAAATAGTTGTTGATGATCTCTCTATTCAATCATTATTTCAATACAAAATCACATGCATAATTTTGTATGAAAAATGGTTAAAATCAATGCCCTTTTAGAAAGCGCCCTCTTGTGTTTGACTGGCTCTTTTTGAATGATAACGGGCGTTTTGGTCGTTTGTAATTGTGTATACATTTCGAGCATGGTGGAGTTATAACTATTAGTTTATAATGTTACTGTCCAGGTTTGGTTACTAAAGTTCAGCCTTACCGAAACTGTACTACCCCTTTACATCATCCAATTTTGATGTAGAAAATGCACACGAGTATAAGAAATACAGGGTGGCCCAGAAATAACGGAACGGGGCACTTCCCAAAATAAAGTAACAAAATGAACATGTCCATCGGTAGGGTGTCCTTTCCAATGAACAACGATACCAAGAAAAGTAATTTTGGACGTGTAGTTTTTGTTTTAGGGCGCTTTGAGTGAGACCATGTCGGGTCCCTATTTTTGTCATTTTTTACCAAGTCAGTGCCTGATAAATGAGACTTATTGCCCTACATACCACTGAACGCGCGAGTATTCCGCGCGCCATTGTTAGTGTGCATTCAGCTGTGTGCCGAGCGGTGCCGAGAGAATGGACATAATTATGGCGGGCAGTAAGTCTCAAATATCAGACACTGACTTGGTAAAAATTGAAAAAAATAGGAACCTGACATGGTCTCACTCAAAGCGCCCTAAAACAAAAACTACACGTCCAAAATTACTTTTCTTGGTATCGTTGTTCATTGGAAAGGACACCCTATCCGATGGACATGTTCATTTTGTTACTTTATTTTGGGAAGTGCCCCGTTCCGTTATTTCTGGGCCACCCTGTATATAAATGCATTGACAACTGTATTAAAGAATGCTAAACGAATGTATTTTAGTAAATTATTTGACGATAATAGAAATGATACAGGAAAAACTTGGAAAACAATAAATGAGTTGATTTGTGGAAGAGGGAATTCTTACAAATTAGATATAGCTGAGTTGGTTATCTCGTCTGAGGGGGATATAGCTGAGGAGCTGAATAATTACTTCTAAATAATTTGCTCAAACTTACCACGGGAGATTCCCAATATACGGTTATAGTTATAAGGAGCATTTGGGGAGAAGAAATAAAAAAAAACCTTGTTTTAGAAACCCGTGACAGAAAGGGAAGTTTCGTATTTTTTGTGTACCCTAGATAGTAAGAAATCCCATGGATACGATAATTTACCAGTAAGGCTGACATAGGATGCATCTAATTTTACTGTTAAACCATTGACTGACACGGGCAGATCCAGGAAATTACAGACCTATCTCAGTCTAGCCAGTTGTTAGGAAAATATATAACAAATTGAGAATGTTTGTTTAATTGATTTTTTTTTTTTATAAACATCAGTACGGATTTTGTAAAAAATATAGTACTTAACTTTCGTTCATTAATCTTATTGATATGCTTATGAGGTCAAATAATGAAGGGAACGTTACACTTACTATTTTAATAGATTTTCAAAAGGCGTTTGACACTATAAATGTGACCTTACACCACAAAAGGACCGTTATGTTGCGGAGATAGTTTCTCTGTTATTAGCTGAAATAGTCAAATTTGGTTTAAAATATGAAATTCAGGATTTTTGTATTTCTTGAATGAAGGTATCTTAATCTGCATTCTGTGAAATTTTGATCGTCAGAAATCATGGTTAAATAAATGTTTTCATCGAATACAAATTATTACATATACTGCGCTTGAATGGACGCCAATCTTTGAAGTAGCCAATTTCTCCCTTGTTTTAAAACTGCTTCAGCCATTTTCCAAATCTTTGGCGCTAATTTTCAGATGGTTTGCCTTGTCTGAATATGACAAATTATATACCATTTTAAAGGTAATGAATTCTACTGTAATGTCATGTAAAAATCAGCATAATCATTTTCCCCGACTTATTGGTCGTTTTGTGGTGTAAGGTCACAAATCATGATATTTTGCAAGACAAAATGGCACATTATGGTCTTCGTGGTATTGCTCTTGAATGGTTTGCTAATTATCTCTTGAACTGTCCTCAGGCATTATGCTATAAGGAGGCAACATTTAACCGAAAGACTATAACGTGCGGCATGCCGCAGTGGTCATATCTGGGTCCTACATTGTTTTTAGTCTATGGGCAACTCCAGCGTCACGGACATTACAAATCAGAGAATTTTCATGACTTTCCAATGCCACTACTAATTCATACCTCTAACTAATGTCTAACTTTGTTTTTGATTACAAAACAATATCCTGGTTAAGTATGCAAAACAGTTTCAGAACATTTATCCAATTCGTTACTGAGTAATTCTGCAAAATGTGCGCCGTCACGGACATTACATCTTTTGGACATGACTTTTTGCATCCATATACCTCTTTGCAAAAGTCTGTGAGTTCTGAGACCTCACAAAGGTGATTTAGGTATTTAATTATAGACAAGGCAATGATGAATTGAATCCAAGTTGTTTTTGGGGAAACGGGCCAGGCATATGTGATCTAGACAACAAAACGTTGCGTCACGGACATTACATTTTCAGCGTCACGGACATTACACTTTTGTCCACTTTTTCTAAACTCTGAAATAACCCGCAAAAAATGCTCCATTCTGCATGGCACTTTTTTAATTCTACATTTGATATGTAATCAAACAGTTTTGAGGAAAAAAATGATATTTCAATTTTGTTTTCAATTAGCAACAAATTATTTTTAAAATATTAATAAGTTTTTCCAAAATTATTGTAAAATTTGAAATTTTTCAACAGAATGTGCAGTAAACCAAATGTTCAACTATTTAAAAAAATATAATACATTTTTAATGAGGTACAATGCTGTTTTGTGCCAAAAAATTGTAAAATATAAAAAAAGTTGTGTACATCATGGGCATAACACATGGAAAATCATGGACTAAAAGTATAATTTTTGCAATTTGATCATACTATATGAGATTTAACCATCTCTTTCTCCTCCCAGTAAGTTATAGTCAAATCTGTATTGATTATTGAGACATGCATGTTCAAATTAGGCAAGGAATTTAGTTTTATAATTAGTTCAGAGTACTGACTCAAATTTCACTATCTGATTAACGATACAATTTATTAAAACTTGAACCAGGAAGGTATTAGTCCCCCTGTTACTTGGGATTATCTTATTTCTTGGCTAAAGTAAGACATTTACATAAGAAAATAATGCTTGATATTTTTTTGCTCTGCTTTTTTATACTTTTCACTGTGTATGTAATGTCCGTGACGCAGCCGTGACGTAATGTCCGTGACGCCATTCTGGACAAACCATCAAATATTTTAGTAAATGCTGTTGATATACTTTATGATATAACATTCTAGCTTTGCAAATGAATTTTGAATTAAATTTAATTAGGACTTCTGCTTCTACAAAAACTTTTATATCTAAAACGTCACGGACATTACACATCAATGTTGTAAGAATCAAGATTTTATCGAATAACAGTTTTCAAAAAGTAAAGATTTGTACACAATTTCCTTTTCTATGATGTTAAAACAAAGCATAAACAAGACATTAGAAGTAGAATTATTGTTCTGAAGTGATCCATATTTTTAAATTTTATTTCACAAACAACAGATGCAAATTTCATCATTTTTGGGGGTAATACATACAAATTTTGTCCCAACTTCAATGGCCAAAAGAATTTTTTTTTCTGCATTGAATTTCAAACTTTTTTCCTTTAGTCATCAAAATATGGTCCTTCTTCATTACTATCCAGTAGTTAACAAGGCTGTCCCATGAGTTTAATTTTGCCATCCTTGGGTAACATTTTTCGTGGAATTGCCCCTATATTAATGATTTACCTAGTTGTACAAACTATTTTAATTTTAGATTGTTTGCAGACGATTCAAATATTTTTCACTCTTTTGATGAGAATCAGAATGAAATTGATGTAAATGCGGCTAATGAGCAACTAAATGCTGGTAACAAATGGTGTGGTGCTCAAATTCAACTATTTATATGTTTATTACATGTAAACTACAGGTAGTTATGTAAACGGTTTCCTTAGACTGTCTGACCCATACATTAATAATGTGAGCGTGACATCTTTTGTAGGAGTAAATTTTGATAGTATATTGTCTTGGAAGCCTCACAGTGATTTTGCAAATAAGTGGGTTCGTAGAAAAGTGGGTTTGCTATTTAAATAAAGATATGTTGTGCCTCGGTATATTCTTGTGCTCTTGTATAAATCGTTTACTGCCCCACATACTCTATGAAATTGAGGTATGGGGAAGCAGATATACGTCTAGGTTGAAGAGTACAGCTTGTCCCAGAAAAAAATTACCACGGCACTTTCCGCAACGATAACTTTAAATATAGTATATCAATCAGAATGATATTTCAGGGTATTAAAATATAACTTATTACCTACGTCTTGCAGAAAACTCTATTCGATTTGCTTCAGTGGTCATGGAGAATAAAGATCTTTTGTCAATCGTGTCAGATGTCCCTTTCCTCCAGATTTTGTGAGGAGACGTGTTGTCCATTGACAACGGGACTTTCTGCAACGATAACTTAAAAGATAGTGGATCAATCAGAATGATATTTCAGGGTATGAAACTATCACTTATTACCTACATCTTGCAGAAAACCCTGTTCGATTTGCTTCTGTGGTCATGGAGAATCTTTTGTCAATCATGTCAAGTGTCCATGTTCGTTATGTTCACGCGTTATGAACGAAAATGGACTTATTCACGCGTTATGAACGAAAATGGACACATGACACGATTGACATAATATTCTCATTCTCCATGACCACTGACGAAAATCGAATAGGATTGTTTGCAAGATGTACGTAATAAGTTGTAGTTTCATACCCTGAAATATTATTCTGATTTATTTACTATTTTAAAGTTATCGTTGCAGAAAGTCCCGTTGTTAATGGACAACACGTCTTCTTACAACATCTGGAGGGAAGGGACATCTGACGTGATTGACAGAAGATCCTCATTCTCCATGACCACTGAAGCAAATCGAATAAGGTTTTCCGCAAGATGTAGGTAAAAGTTATAGTTTCATACCCTGAAATATCATTCTGACTGATCTAATATCTTTAAAGTTATCGTTGCGAAAAGTGCCGTTGTAATTTTTTCTGGGACAAGCTGTATTTATTTACCTCAGAAGATGGCCGTGCGAGTTTTAACGTTTCATATTATTGAGAACATCCTCAGGACCACTGTTTAAACAATTAGGGATATTATATGTTTTTGGTTTGCATGAACTGGCAGTTTCAACATGTGTACGTTATCATTTGTATAACGGAAATTTACCACACACATTATTAGATTATTGTAAGATTGTACATCATACATTCATACTTATGAAACAAGAGGAAAAGAACATTCAATGCTACCCTTGCCAATTTTTAAGACGACACAAGGTACATTGATTTTAAAATTGATTAAAATTCGCATTTTCAACTGTAACACTTAATATTATGACGTCACAACAGTACTTGTCCTAAATGAGGTATGAATTCATATCTGCAACTCATAAATTTGCTGAATATGGGATACAATTTGGGGCTTTATGGACTTTAGAAAAAGTTATGGCCAAATAAAAAAAGGATGTTTTTACCATATTTGGCAATATGCGTGCGCGCGTAATTCTGACTTTGACGAGACTTAATAAGTTCAATCGCGACAACGTTTTCACTTCAAAATATGAAGAAATATTGCGAATTCAACAGGACGAACGATAAATAAACATGCGCTAGCTAGAAGAATGACGATCGAATGAAAA
>JBAMJV010009217.1:0-74813 GCA_037951105.1 Echinarachnius parma
TGCGTGATACGAACATTGCAATTCAGAGAAGCATATATTGCCGCTAGGTGAAGTACGATGGTGTTATCTTAAGAATGAGAAGATACGAATTCATCAATAAAAAACAAAGTTATCATTTCAATGTTTTGTTAGAACGGTATCGGTTTGTCCATGCTTATTTCTCTCATGAAACCCACCCCCCTCTCTCTCTCTCTATTTTCCCTCTTTGTTTCTTAGTAAGCTGTTTTAAGTATGACTGTACGATAAAAAGGAAACATTTCAAATATTTAACTTTTGTTTTGAAACCTACTCTTTCTTGCCGAAGATCAATATTGTAAAATTATTGATATCATATTTATTCGTGTTTTTCTTTATTCTTGTTAACATACGCACACTATGTACTATCATTTTATTTGCGTAGTATCTTGCCTAACGCTATTTTCAAATGGAACTCATTTTCTACTATATAATTCACTATGTATTCCTATACTCTTCAAAAGACTACCGTGAAAATCCGATGTTACCCAAATGTTGATTTCCATGTTTCTACGTATGTCACTATAGTATCCCATGTCTCCCGGGAAAGCATTAGGGCTCATACTGTTAAATACATCCGCCTATTATAGTAGCCTTGATTTAACACGCTTAAAGCTACGAATTAGCATGCTTAGTGGTGTAGGTTAACTCTTCAAGTGCCAGGGAATGTAATGCTCTATGGCATTTGTGTGTATTGTAACTCACAAAAATGCAAGGAGTTAAAGGAACGAGGAACGAGGATGAAAAATGCCCCCCTCGATTCTTGCCCCCAGCACCCCTTGGGAAGGAATAATAGAGAAAAGACATCGCATCATAGTGAAAGGGATAGTTGAATTTTGGTATAGAGAGTAGAGTTTTTGCCAAAACCTGCACCATGACATTACAAACTAATAGTTATAACTCCACTATGCTCGAAAGGTATACAAAATATACAAACGCGACTTAATTAAAAGCATGTTATTATTTAGAAAGAGCCGTTAAAACTCAAGTGGGCGCTCTCTAAAAACTCATTGGTTTCAACCATTTTTAAGCATGGTATATAAATGGTTGAAACCCAATATTATTTTGACTCGCACAAAATAATGGTTATATAAGACCAATCGCATAATACTAATAGAAATCGTGCGGCGACTTATGTGTTCTACGTATAGTGGTAGTCATGGTAATAGCATAATTTTTTGGCGGCTTTGATACCGAGAATACACCAAATATCATAATTATCCGGACTCTCGAATGGCCCTCGAGCTGGCATCTCTCTTTCATATACAACCTTACTTGAATTTCAACGTCACTTCCTCGCTTAAAGCGTCACTGAATAACATCCTGTAGTAATAATATGCGAGGTCTTCGGCGATGTTCAAATTATCCAGAAGCATTACTTGTTTTTTTTTAATGGATTTCAAAACCAGTGTCGATTGAGAGAGAGAGAGACTGAGAGAGAAGGGCGCAAAATGTGAACAAATCATCAGTTTGGGAGCTTTGTATAGTAACCCAATTTAATTCTCTTTAAATTATTGATAAATATTCCCAAAATTAGAAGTAATTATTATCTGACAATTTGGCATCACATATAGAAGGCTCTGACCTATGCAAGATGGTGTGCCGAACTCAGGGAACCAAAACCCATATTCTTATAATTGAATGGTATCATATTTAGTAGTCTATTCCACTATACAAGTTAAACAAAATAGGTTTCCAGACAGGCGAAGAATATTGTCTAGGACGAACGCTTCGTATGTGATTGTCTCTAAACGTACGCATGACTATACTTGGCACACTCGCACACGTTTTGCGTATACGGAACCGTGAGGCCATGTTGGTTCCGTAAGTGGTGCTAATTAATTGTATTGTTTGTGAATTACACAACCCATTTCAAAATGTGGTGCACGCCACGGTACCAAAACTCAAAAAGCCACAAATCAAACGTTAATAAAACAAAAACATGTACAGACCAAATGAGGAAGCTGCATACACAAGACATACAGTATTTATCACAAGAATATCACACTCTGAAATAAACAATTGGTAAGGATACACAAATATAATCAATATGGATTTTAATGGTAAATATATTACTCATTGCGGATATAGTATCGGAAATAATATCGCTAGTGATATTCGTTTGTCTCGCAATGTATGGTCAACATGGAATCTGAAAGATCACGACGTTTCGTATGCCGCTGCAATACTTTGTCGGTGATTCTTTCTGATATCGGTCGGGCAGTCTCTCCGATATAGGATCTATCACATCCTTTGCAGGGGATGTTGTACACAATGCCGTCCCGTCTGTGTTGATGAATTGGATCCTTGGGGCGTGTTAGTTGCTGGCGTAGGGTAGTATCTGATCTGAAGACCGTTCGGATGCCATGGCTCTCTAGGCGGCGCCTGATTTGCTGGGAGACCCCATCAATATGATAATATACGATAATATGGATTTTGTTTATATATTATTTTCTAGCCTGCAAAATGTAACACACCGCCTTTAATGTATGTGTTTTACTATATAGTTATTACCAACAGACAGAACGCCACAATATAGGATTTCTCGGTCAATTTCGTAAGTTGGCCACACGAATTAAATTTGTGTGCATTCAATTCCGCCGATTTTGTCACCTCAGCTGTATTTTATAGTTCAAATTCGTTTTTTTTTTAGCATTCGAATTCATATAACGATCATTCGAAAACATTTTGTTTGCATTCGATTTCAAACGTGTTTCTATTTCGTAAAATTGCCATTCAATTTAAGCGAGAAAATTCGTGATTACGTATAAATATATAAACCGCCTTCCGTGAAATCCGTTGGCGAAATTATTGAATGCAAATAGCGTATGTTTGTTAAATTGAATGCTAAAAGTGGTAAATCACTTGACCGAAGAGCTACCGTAAATAGAATGAAGGAAATACAATTTTGAACGACAGTTGTAAACCCTCAGCTCAATTTCGCGAATTTGAATACACCACTTATCAATACGAATGAAAAGTTTACGAAATTGGCCGAGAAAACCTACATTATCATGCAGCTAGCAGCTATATTATGAAACAGAATGCCTAATCATATGATATAAATTATATTTGAAAGATGAATGACTGAAGGGAATTGCTATTATATACACGACAACACTATTTACTGATGTTGCAATCCTTGCTTCACCTGGATATATGGAAAAGGTTGTTTAAAATTCCACCCCCTTTCTCACAAAGGTTCATGTCCGATCACATCGTTGAAGCTGTTCGATCCATTTAGGATTGAAGTAGATTGAATTGAAAGGTCCTCCCCTACATTATTTCTCATTCATTTCGATGTGCTTCATATAATATATACCTTTGCACTTTTGTCTTACCATGCAATACCGTTCCAATATATTGAGAGAAGAAAAAAAAAATGATTGCCCTTTTCGGTGCTTTTATATTTGAGAGTTATTATGGCGCTTCTTTTAATGATTTATCAAAATTGCAAGTCGAATCCAGGTTCCCAAATATATCAGTCAACCAGACGCACTAATGCGGTTTTCTGTTTTAAATGTCACAAAAATACATCAAGTAGGGGGGGGGGGGAAAGATAGAAATGAAGACATAATATTTATCAATTTATTATTACAAAAATAGAGAGAGGGTGAAATAGGGCAAGGATCAAGGAGGTAGAATATGATTTCTGTATATTACATAATGAAGCGGGGAGGAGCAGTTATAAGTGATAAAGGAAATTACGGGAAAGCTATGGGTATATAAACATTTGCTTTTTGTTTTGCTGGGGGCTCCGAACGGTCTTTTGCCAGAGCTATCACCCTCCCTGACTCCACCCAATAAGAAAAAGAAAAAGGCTTCACCACTAATATAGCTGCAGAAAATGACATTAACAAACTTTGTAAATTCGACAAGATGTGTTGTCTATTAACAGGGAGGGTAAATAAATGAATTGGGGTCAAGGATTGTCGAAATATCGAAATGTCGAAATGTTTTTGTAATGTATATAATTATCACAACTCTAGCATGCCTCAATTAGACTCTGAGGTGTGTAGTTCTGTACAATATAATTATGTCAGTATTAGTACAATGTAATTATGTCAGCATTGCCCCCCGTTGCAGAAAGAGATACAATCGATTAATTGTAAGACAGATCATGTGTTCTAAATGCGCAAATCTGTTTGGTTGAAACGCGCAAATTTCTTACAATCAATTGTATCTCTTTCTGCAACGGGGCCCTGGTATTTGAGCAAGGGTCATTGTGGCTCGATGGTTGAGTATCGGTCTAGCAATCCGGAGGTATCGGTTTCGATTCGCGGCGAAGCCTATTTTACTCTGCTCATTTTCATTCATTTAAAATAAAAATATTTCTAGTCAGTTTCCTTTGTGTTTGAATTCAATTAATTAAAAAAGCTGCATCACTTCGCGTTATCCCCAGCACGTTCTTTTACGAAAGTCGATTTGATTATCATTGGGTTAGTACGTGCCGGTTTATATATAGCTTCTGACTATTCGAGCAATGAAAAGGGTTCCATGGGAACGTTCCCCATTCAAGGGTCTTTGTGGCTCGATGGTTGAGTACCGGTCTAGCAATCCGGAGGTTTCGTGTTCGATTCCCGGCAAAGCCTATTTTTCTTTGCTCATTTTCATTCAATATTGTTACAGAATGGAATCAGAAATCAACAGTGTAAACCTATCTGTCTGAGAATAAATTTGTACAATATTATGCAATTATCGAAATATTTATCTTTAAGGTATTTCATACAGGATACTTAATGATAATAGTACAAAACCTAAATGGCTTTACCATGTTAAGAACTAGTATTGATGTACATGCGGAAAGTCTGATCAATGATAAACAGAAAATGTCAAGAAATAGATTTAACGATGATATCGCGTACGATGGTGGCAGAGGATCCAGAAAATGATCCGTGATAAGTCGAACTTCGCGGAACATCATGCATATTTTGCTCCCTCGAGCAATCAGTCAAAAAAGAATATTTGCATGAAACTTGATCGAACCTGACAGGGGCCCGCTTATTAAGTCAAGAGCTTTTCTTTCTGATTTCCCGCGCGCTGCCAAGAACTAGTTTTCGGGAACGCTATTCGAGAGGACTGGTTTAAAAGATCTTCGGATGCGTTTTTTCCCACACATTAATGGATGACAGAATCATGTTTCATTTTGAAAATATTATAAGCCAGAGATTAGTGAGACTAGACATGCAGCTATAGATAACATGAGTTTTGTTTTAATTCTGACAATACACCGTTGACTTAGCTTAAAGTGATCCGTTATTAAACTTCATACGATTTTTCCAAAAGTAATATCTTAAAGCGTTCCGGAACACTTTTCAATTCAATCTGAAATATCTTCATACTTAGGGAGACATTTAACACATTAAACAAAAAACATGTTATTGTTATGTTACCACAAGCCAAACAACAAAGTACAAGAGAAATATGAAAGGTCCCAGAGTGTTTTTGCTTGAATTTCACTCTAAAAGTAAGTTAATTGGATCACTCTAAAGGGGTAGTTCAGTTTCGGTAGAGAGGGCGCTGCACAAGACAATTTTGTCGTGAGGTAATGAAAAACTGAGTGTCGAATTTGATAGCACATGCAATTTTAATGACAGAATAAACTTTATTTGGTCAAAATCGGTTCAGAAATGGCTGAAATATCAATAAATATATCCGATCGTATTTATTTGGGCCCCAAATAAATACGATGATTTTTTGGAAAAAAAAAAAAAATGCTTACACTTTTTCAAAAAATTTAAAAAGCGGTTTTTAAATAGTTGTTGATGATCTCTCTATTTAATCATTATTTCAACAAAACATCACATGCATAATTTTGTATGAAAAATGGTTGAAACCAATGCCTTGTTAGAGAGCGCCCTCTTGTGTTTTAATGGCACTTTTTGAATGATAACAGGCTTTTTACTTAAACCCTTTCTTAATTGGGAAAAATAAACCTCACCTCGATGTTACCCGACCGACAAGTGGATAAGAAACAGTAGGGGGTCAGGTCGCAAAACACGCGGCGAGCCTTCTTAAAGGTACTTCAGATTCGTCAAATCAGATGCGCGGCGCCATCTTAAGTACACGTTGCGCACGGTGCATGATGCACGTTAGCTCAGTGTCATGCGGTGCGCGCAAACTGGCCCAGTTCAAAATGGCGACCCGCTGTGTAGCATCCCCACGCTTGATGCCATTTAATCGATAAATAGAAAGAATAACCTTTATTATAAATATAAGTTAGTTGGAACTGAACAATCTAAAATAAAATATACATCGTATAAAAATACTCTGACTAAAATAATTCGTTTGGAAAAGAGAAAATATTTTGTGGATCGCTTAGAATTATATAAGCATGATATGCAAAATACGTGGAAAATTATTAAACAAGCAATGAATATAGTAAAAAATAAATGTGACATAACTAAAATTAATGTTGATAATGAGATTGTTGAAGATCCTAATGTTATACCTAATATTTTTAATAAATACTTTTCTTCTGTTGGGGACAATTTAGCTAGAGATATTCCGCCGACTGATAAACACTTTGTTGATTTTTTAGGCCCCGCAAATCCAAATTCAATATTTTTTACTCCGATACATAAATTTGAGATATTAGATATTGTTTCTAATTTAAATGATAAGAAAAGTTCTGGTTGTGATGGTATAAATAATTGTATTTTAAAAGGCATTATTCCTTACATAGTAGATCCATTAGTTCATATTTTTAATTTGTCCTTGTTAAATGGTGAAGTCCCTGACACAATGAAAATAGCTAAAGTTATTCCCTTATTCAAAAAGGGTGATAAGTTAGACATTACAAATTATCGTCCAATTTCTTTATTACCTTCTATTTCTAAGATACTAGAAAAAATTATATGCATTCGATTAGTTTCCTTTTTAAAAAATGAAAATATTCTTTCGAACTTTCAGTTTGGTTTTAGAGAAAAGTATAGTACTACCCATGCTTTATTATCTTTTATTGAGAAAGTAGCACATGCTATTGACAAATCTTCCCACATGGTGGGTATTTTTCTAGATTTCTCCAAGGCCTTCGACACAGTTAACCATGATATTTTACTTTATAAACTTTCCCATTACGGTGTGCGTGGTAAGGCCTTGGAGTGGTTCAGGAATTACCTTTCAAATAGACAGCAATATGTATTTGTAAATAATCATAGTTCAGAGTTACGTAATATATCTTGTGGCGTCCCACAAGGAAGCATCTTAGGCCCACTCTTATTTATTTTATATATTAATGATTTTAGTAGGTCATCTGATGTTTTATCGTTTGTTCTTTTTGCCGATGACACTAACTTATTTTTTTCTCACGATAATCCACACACTCTTGCAGAAACAATAAATGTTGAATTAGTTAAGGTATTAACGTGGATTAGAGCGAATAAATTATCACTAAATTTGCAGAAAACTAAATATATGCTTTTTAGTAAGTCTATACATTCCTTACCCATAGATATTGCTTTTGAAGATTTTGTATTGGAAAATGTTTCTAACATTACATTTTTAGGGGTTACTGTAGATAATCAACTTTCATGGAAATTTCATATGAATAATATTTGTAAAGTTATTTCTCGCAATATTGGTATTATTAATAGATTAAAATTTCACCTCCCCTTAGCATCTTTACTTATGTTGTATTCATCTTTGATATTACCATACTTAAATTATGGTATTTTGACTTGGGGTAACACCCACGTTACGTTATTAGATAAATTGTTATTATTGCAAAAGAAAGCACTGCGTATTATTTTTAATATGGCCCCACGCTCTCACACAGACTCGCTATTTTTAGATAATAATATATTAAAAATTAAGGACTTATATTTATTTCAACTCGGTCAGTTTATGTATAATTATAATAACAATACTTTACCCGCAATTTTTGATGAAATGTTTTTAAAAAATCAATTAGTTCATAAGTACCAAACACGACATTCGGGAGAATTCCATTTGCCCTTATTAAGAACGTTGTTAGCTCAAAATACATTTATTTATACTGGTCCCAAATTTTGGAATACTCTCAGTGATTATATTAAAAATGCAACTTCATTTAATTTGTTTAAGAAAAGGATTAAATTATTATTATTACAATCTTATAAAACTCCTAGTTAGTCAATAAAAGGTCATCATTTATATGCTTGTGTTATTGTTCACTAAAAACTTGCCTTCCATATTCTTTTATTTTTTGTTGTATTGAGCGCTATTATATCACTTATACTCGTATGCGTGAACAGTTCTGTCTATCCATATCCAACCATCCTTTCTCTTCATGTTACCTCTATACATGTTACTTTCACATCTTTTCATTCACTCTTAATCTTATGTATTTGGCATCCTGTGTTATCTTGTGCTATGCACGTTGTGTTGTGTTGTGTCGTATTGTTTTGTTCTGCTCGTCGAAGTCTCTGTCGGCCCACATCTTTATTTGTTTTTAGTAATCTTTACTGGAAGCAATTTTCAACTCAAATGTACAATTTATTGTTAATTACAAACAAAATACGTTTTAAAGTATAATTTGATTTTATTATGAATTATGATTTAATTGCTTTATTATTACCCGAGGGGTCCACAATCTACAAGCACTGCTTTTTAGTGGATCCCTCCATTTCCAAATATATTATTTACCATAATTATATGATTGTAGTTTTCATTGTACAGCTATTTCAATTTATTTCACACATGTAAACCTTGTATTTTTTGTACAATGCTATATATTTAAATTTTGTTTGGAAATGAAATAAACTAAACTGAAACTGAAACTGAATCTAGCATCCGCAAAATCCTCACTCGGGTAGGTTACCATAACAACCGCACCTTCTTCATCACGCGAACAGCTGGGGCGACACGGAGTATCGGCGCGCGCTGTGTTTTTTGTTCACGGCCATGACGTCTTCTACCCGGGTAACGTTCCGCGCGCTTCTTAATAGACGGTTTATCAGGATATCGTCCGGATGTCGTCATGACGTTACCGTGCTATCACCCTGACCCGACTAGGGTGAATCTTACCCCGATGTCGTCCGGATGTCGTCCTGATGTTATCCCGATTGGAGCTTCTTAATAGAAACGGTGTAGGATCTCATCCGGACAACATAAGGACGTCACCGCGACTATTTTTAAATTTTATTAAGAAGGGTTTAAGTCGTTTGTATTTTTGTATACCTTTCGAGCAGGGTGGGGTTATAAATGGGCAACTCCACAAAAAATGTCACCCAAGGATGGAAAAATGAAACTCATGGGACAGCCTTGTTAACTACTGGATAATAATGAGGAAGGACCATATTTTGATGACAAAAGGAAAAAAGTTTGAAATTCAATGCAGAATATTTTTTTTTTGGCCATTGAAGTTGGGACAAAAATTATACGCATTACCCCCCAACATGATGAAATTTGCACCTGTTGTTTGTGAAATAAAAATTTAAAATATGGATCACTTCAGAACAATAATTCTACTTCTAATGACTTGTGTATGCTTTGTTTTAACATCATATAAAAGGAAATTGTGTAAAAATCTTTACTTTTTGAAAACTGTTTTTGGATAAAATCTTGATTCTTACAACATTGATGTGTAATGTCCGTGACGTTTTGAATATAAAAGTTTTTGTAGAAGCAGAAGTCCTAATTCAATTTAATTCAAAATTCATTTGCAAAGCTAGAATGTGATATCATAAAGTATATAAAGAGCATTTACTAAAATATTTGATGGTTTGTCCAGAATGGCGTCACGGACATTACGTCACGGCTGCGTCACGGACATTACATACATAGTGAAAAGTATAAAAAAGCAGAGCTAAACATTTTCAAGTATTATTTTCTTATGTAAATGTCTTATTCTAGCCAAGAAATAAGATAATCCCAAATAACAGGGGGACTACTACCTTCCTGGTACAAATTTTAATAAATTGTATCATTAATCACATAGTGAACTTTGAGTCAGTACTCTGAACTATTTATGAAACTAAATCCCTTGCTCAATTTGAACATGCATGTCTCAATAATCAATAAAGACTTGACTATAACTTAGTGAGAGGAGAAAGAGATGGTTAAATCTCATATAGTATAATCAAATTGCAAAAATTATACTCTTACTCCATGATTTTCCATGTGTTATGCCCATGATATACACAACTTTTTTTTAATTTTACAATTTGTTTGCACAAAACAGCATTGTACCTCATCAAAAATGTATAATATCGTTTTAAATAGTTGAACATTTGGTTTACTGCACATTCTGTTGAAAATTTTCAAATTTTACAATAATTTGGGAAAAAATTGTTGCTATTTTTAAAATAATTTTTTTCTAATTGAAAAAAGTTGAAATATGATTTTTTTGTTCTCAAAACCGTTTGATTACATATCAAATGTACAATTAAAAAAGTTTCATGCACAATGGAGCATTTTTTACGGGTTATTTCTGAGTACAGAGAAAGTGGACAAAAGTGTAATGTCCGTGACGATGAAAATGTAATGTCCGTGACGCAACGTTTTGTTGTCTAGATCACATATGCCTGGCCCGTGTCTCAACATACCACTTGGATTCAATTCATCATTGCCTTGTCTATAATTAAATATCTAAATCCCCTTTGTGACGTCTCAGAACTCACAGACTTTTGCAAAGATGTATATGGATGCAAAAAGTCATGTCCAAAAAATGTAATGTCCGTGACGGCGCACATTTTGCAGAATTACTCGGTAACGAATTGGCTAAAAGTTCTGAAACTTTTTTTGAATACTTAACTAGGCTATTGTTTTGTAATCAAAATAAAAGTTAGACATTAGTTAGAGGTATGAATTACTAGTGGCATTGGAAAGTCATGATCAGTGTCATACAAGTCATACAATCAGTGTATAGTACTGTATTCAGTACCAGGGATTAGGGAAAATTATAATGTTGCCGCTCGGAGCGTTGACTAAACATGCTAAACTGTGCAGAACAAGAACTTTCTCTTGTTCGATAAAAGCATGTCAAGTTATACGTTGACCGATATAATTATACCCCGACTAACGTGATCTCTAAATCTTAACACCCAATTCACACCGATAAAAACGAAATAATTCAATTTCTCTATACACGTTTACCGAGCACCGATTTAATGTTAAAAAGCAGAATGTTAATTTTGTAAGTTGACCAGTGACGAAGTTTATTGACAACCGGGTTGGAACCGGTCAGAGGTTAATCGACTGCGATTGGTTTTGGTTCGGTTTAGTGGTGTGGCAGGTTAAAAAAACTAATTACGTCGCATCAGAACCGGTCAGCGGTTTATCGGCTTGCAATTGGTTTGGGTTCGGTTAACCGGTGTGACTGGAATAGAAATTGAGAAGTATATGATAGCAGTATATGATAACATACAGATCAGAGCTGGTCGGTTTAGGTTCGGTTTAGCGGTCACGTAGTATTGACAATCGGGTCAGAGCCGGTCAGCAGTTTCTCGGTTTGCAGTCGGTTTAGGTTCGGTTTAGAGGTCACGTAGTATGTATAGTGACAACCGGGTCATGCAGAGCCGGTCAGCAGTATCTCGGTTTGCAGTCGGTTTAGAGGTGTGATTGGATTGACCAGTAACGTGGTATAGTGACAACCAGGTCAATGTATGATAGATTAATTCCTGTTATGCTTGCTGAGTATTTTGTCGAAGAGATGTTTTGACTGTGTTATTGTCTGGAACGAACGTGTCACATGCAAGAATGGGCAGTTGGAGTCGCCAAGGGGTAGGGGGGGGGGGGGGGGGGGCAAGGGGGCAGGTGCCCCCGTCCCTAGTGGACAGTGGCGTATATAGCTAAACGAGGGGTGTATCCCCAATCATTTGATTAAAAAAACGGTACAAACAAAAAGGGCAACAAAATTAAGAAATGCATAAAGAGTGCCCCCAATAAGTCCCGTGCCGCATCCATCAACAGGGAATGGTGCCCCATACATGTTCTATGTAGGCCGGAAAATAGGGACAGAATAATAATTATTAAAAAAAAAACAATCTGGGCATAGCCTACTCCTTTCACCCCACCCCGGGAGAGGAACCTTCCCCTCCGCTTTGCATGTATCTGGATTGTCCTGGTTACGTCACTTACTACGTCACTTGACACTGGGTCGGTAAAACGTTTTAAAGCAAATCAGGCGTCTATTTTTATACCGAATAACGAATTAAAAATGGCACACTGGCAAAGGAAAAAAAGTCTATTAAAATGTATGTACAAGGACAATTTGTCAAAATGGTATTTTTGCATTTTAATGGTATAGGGAAAAGTTAATTTGTATACAGACGCCCTCCAAATACCCCCTGGGTATTGTTTTGTTTTTGGCTTGTTTGCAAATAAGAGAATTGAAAAGAAAAAAAAGAACTTGAAATCAAACGAATCAATAAACACAGTCAGTTGCAATTTAAGGTCCTATAAATATTTGTTTACTAGTTTGTTGATTTGCCGGTGTTATTTTCGGTTGTGACAAACTAATAAAAATAAAAATACCAAGAGCATAAAATGCACATTCACATGCAAACACTATTTATATCAGTGATTCTCTCCTTTATAGAGAATATATAATTTGATATCCCTCATAAGATTGTTCTAGCATGTTACAAAGTCCTATGATTTAACAGCTTTAGATGAGGGATATATGCCTTTTTCGAGGCGCCACTTGCATCTATGGGCCTTCGGTAACTTCAAAAGTACGAATTTCCTTCGGGGCTGCGCCCCTCAGAAAATAGTACTACGTATTGAAGTTACCCCAGAGCCCATAGTTTCAACTAAAGCCTCTCAAGGCATGGTATATTTGTATAATATTCTTGTGCGCTATATAAAAACTGTATAATTATTATTATTTCAATCTCTCATTCCTCATCTTGCTATTTCGCTAGTATTTCCCTCACGCTCATTCAAATTATGATATTGTATATTATCTGCTCAAGGAGCTCACTAGTAACTCCTTGATCTGTCTCAATGTTCAGATCTTTCTATATCCAGTGCCATTAAAGGGATCTAGTAACTCTGTTGACGAATGCAAATAATGATGAATGGACGATGAAATGTGAATTCTTGTAATCCGATACGGCCACTGAGTAATGTGTGAAAATTTCACGTTAAATGGATGTTAAATGGCCGAGTAATGAGCTAAAATGCAAAGTGATATTCGCAGACTCATTGCACTAACTTTGTTAGCACACAGTTATATTTATCCAGTAGATAGTTATAAATCTGAACACTTCAATCATTCATATCTTTTTAACGGAAGAGAAGTTTGGAAAACAAAAATCTGTTCCAAGCTTCTACTGTTAATACGAATACAACGTACGTATGCGAACCGCTAAAGTCCTAATTAAGTTTTGTGGATTTGCACAATGTTACTAGATCCCTCCCTTTAAAGGTATGGTGACAAGAAAACTGCCTCAAAATTGGGTTTTACTGTATCTAAGGTAGATTTTCATGAAGATTACTAATACAAACATATTTTCCTCGTAGGAAAACCCGGTAAAATAAAAAAATCAACTTGTAAATTCTCTTTCGGAACCCCCGTAAAAAAACTGAGTCCCGGGCGAACAAAAAATGACGTCATCTTTGTGACGTCACCGGCAGGCAATCGCAGTTTAGCTCGGTCATAGACGTACACGCTGAGTACAATACTCACGTTGACACAGAGATATTATTTCCATTTGTTTCAATATTTGCAAACATTTGTTCAGGTTTATATCATGGGACGATATACACTCAGATGTGTAGCTGCATCCTGCTACAATTCATTTCTTAGCAATTCTTAAGCATTTTCAGTAAAACCTCAATTTACAAGCAAAAACGAGTTTGTTTTACAAGCAAGTCATAGGTTCTGCATGTAAACAATGCACATTCCTCCGCGTTGCGGTCTGCAAGTGATGTCATGAATCGGGTGACACGTGCGCACATTTCCGCTCTGCTATAAATGACTTTTTTTAGGAGCATGGAACGCCGATGCGTAATAAAGCAAAAAAGTTGCATGAAATTTACCTTTTTTTCCCAACTTAAGGATTTCTTTGAAAAAAAGAGTGTGGTATATCAATAAAGGCACATATTTAAAGCTATAAACCTGAATCAAAGCCGGGATTGCACCCTCCTTTAACGCCAGAGCGAAGAATACAACAACTTGCAGTGTATACATTACAGTTACACGGATTCAATTTCACTTATTCAACCGTGTCATCAATCCAGCAGCAGCAATCCAGCGAGGCATGCAGCGCTGCAAATGAAATTAATTATCAGAACGAGAATTCAGACTCCTTTCGTGTTTTTGTTATTGTTTTCTCGTCGACTGCATATATCATTCCATTGCGATATCCGCCCCCCCCCCCCCACCCAAAAAAAAGGGGGGGGGGGAAGATGTCACACAGTGGCGAAGACCAAATATGGTGACAACAGGAGCGCCACCCCAACAACTATACTCCCCCGAAATACATTCTTGTCACGCTCACCTATGTGCCACTGCGGTGAACATGATTACTAACATGAATAACGGAATATGATACTTTGATTGATTTTAACCCGTTCCTTCTCAAGATTCTGTAATCCCCATCACACTACATATAGCCCACCAGGTTCCAGTTTATAGGCAATGGGTTAATTTCTTGACACAGAATGCCCTCTCGTGCACGGGAATACAGGGTAAACTCGGGCACCGCCTCCCCGCACAGTCTTCACCTTGGTTGGCCCTGATGTGTATGTACACGCCATTGGTGTCACGTGATCAGGGATGGGATGCATCGGATGACGGAAAAAAAGAGAGGATGTATTTTTTTTACAAACATTTCACTACCAACCCCAAAAGAACGCCACAGGATTAGGGAGTCACTAGTGACAATGAAAATGTGGTAACTCTATACGAGCCAGATAATTTTATGTTACCGATAATTTTAATATAATGTATATATCAAGTCTACATTGCCAATAATTATGTGTACGCTACTATAATGATGCAACATGTTCATCGGCTCGTTACTATATGTTATAAGCTGTTTTAGCTTATGCTATAATGTGTTTGAAAATAATACATGCCATTTGTTATTGTGACCTAGCTTCCTAAAAACAAGTCACGATGAATGTGCGATTTTGCATCGTGCATTCCAGGCACGGAAAGAACATAAGAATTCAATATCCCAGAGAATAAGAAGAGTCGATATATTGTGTTCCTGTCAATCATGTCTCCTATGGTTCGACAGCTTCACGCACTTCACAACAAATTTGTTTGTCATTATTCATTATTTGTACAGAACTGTGAATCAATAAGTCAACAAATTCACTTTTCGAGGAATCCACCGATATTATCCTTGGTGGTATGCGTGTGTCCTTTCATATAGGGCGCAAGATTGCAAACCTAACTGCTCCCCACCCCCGGTGGATTTCTGACATGAATACATCGATATGGAAATATTTGACGCTTAACATCTTAAAGGTGCACATGTAAAGTGTCTAACTCCACGAAAAATACTTGGAGCTTCCTCGTTTCTCTTCTGCCGTGTTGTTTAGCTTATGGTAAGAGAAGAATAAAATAGGGTTCGATTTTTCAAATTTCCCTTTAGTATGAAGATAATTATCATTGAAAATCATTATTTCAAAAGCGTTAGCTAACGGTTTTGATAAAAAGTACAATCGTCGTCGCTGATCACGTCCTGCCAGCGCGCGTGGGAAATTTTCCCGACCCACTGAACTTTGAGCCTAGCGTGCGCAAATTCCATGAATTCCGTACCGTCTGTAGCTGTATACACGGGTGCGGATATCGTCAAGATCAAACGGATGATTAATCCTGCTACAAATCTACAACAGACCATCAGTATTCGGTGATAAAATATGAACTCAATATTCGTCTTTTTCACTAGGTAAACAGTGTTCGTTTTCTTTCAAACTTTCACAAATCTTTCAATTCTATTTTACAATGATATTGATAAAGGATTGAAGTCTCAAATGTCAGTTTGTGCAATATCTGACACGGATCACACCGATCACTTAAAGGGATTTAGTAACATTGTCCAAATCCTCAAAATCCAATTTTAATTCTAGTGGTTCCCTCATACCTTGTTGTATTCGTATTAACAATTATAAGCATGGGAATGCATGTTTAAAGGGGTAGTTTAGTTTTGGTAAGGCTAGACTTTAGTAGCCAAAACCTGCACAGTAACAGTATAAACTAATAGTTATAACTCCATCATGCTCGAAAGGTATACAAAATTACAAACGACTAAGTAAAAAGCCTGTTATCATTCAAAAAGAGCCATTAAAGGGATAGTTGAGTTCTGGTAAGGAGAGTACAGTTTTAGTGAAACTGAATTTTAGTAACCAAAACCTGCATCATTACATTACAAACTAATAGTTATAACTAGAAAGGAACACAAAATTACAAATGACGTAGTAAAGATCATGTTATCATTCAAAAGAGCCGTTAAAACGTAAGAGGGCGCTCTCTAAACACTCATCGGTTTTAACCATTTTGAATAAAATATTGTGCATGTGATGCTTTGTTGAAATAGTGATTAGATAGAGAAATAACCAACAACTATTTAAATACCTATTTTGTAACTTTTTGAAAAGAGGAAGCATTTTTTTTTGAATTTTTAACGGCTGGTTCAAAATTCTCTAATAAACCCGGGCCCCGGGTTTATTACAAATTGTTATATTTATGGATATTTCAGCCGTTTCTGAACCGATTTTGATCAAACAAAGATGATTTTATTGTTTAAATATTATGCTCTTTCAAATTTTACACTCAGTTTTTCATTACCTCACAAACCAATTAAGTAGTCTAGCGCCCTCTCTACCAAAACTCAACTTTCCCTTTAAAACACAAGAGGGCGCTTTTTAAAAAGGCATTGGTTTCAACCATTTTTCATACTCAAGTATGCATGTTATGTTTTATTGATACAATGATTAAATAGAGAGATCATCAACAACTATTTAAAAAACGCTTTTGAAAATTTTTGAAAAAGTGCAAGCATTTTTTTATTTTTTTCAAAATATCATCTAATTATTTGGGTCCCAAATAATTATAAGATCAGATATATTTATTGATATTTCAGCCGTTTCTGGGTCGATTTTGACCAAATAAAGTTTATTCTGCCATTAAAATTGCATGTTCTAACAAATTCGACACTCAGTTTTTCATTACCTCACAAAAAAATTGTGATGTGCAGCGCCCTCTCTACCAAAACTAAACTACCCCTTTAAGTTTTTCGAATTTCCAGTTAACCATTCATCATTTTTGCACAAAACTTGCTTCAAACTCTATCTATATATATATGATAGCAATTCTCACATACCTCGTTGTATTCGTATTACCACTAGTAGAAGCGTGGAACAGGTTTTGGTTTTTCGAATTTTTCTTTCGTTTAAAAGATTTTTACGATTGAAGTGTTCTGATTTGTAACTATCCAGTGGATAGTCATAACTGTGTACAAAGTCGGTACAATGAGTTAGCAAATATCACTTTGCATTTTCGCTCATTACCCGGCCATATACCATGTATAACATCCATGTAACGTTAACTATCCACACATTACTCAGTGGACCTATCAAGTATCAATATTATAAACAAATGTACACATTTCACCAACCATTCATCACTTTTTGCACACGTCAACAAAGTTACTAGATCCCTTTAAAAGTGGTTCTGATTCGTAAATCAGCGAACGCCTTGTTCACGGCGCGAAATACACACTGGCTCAGTGTTAATATACATTATCATAATTCTGACAACCTTACAACTTACCCTAGGCCTTTTAGACATAATTCATTTCTTAGTATTGAAGATTATTGATTAGAAAAGGATTAATGGAATAGCTTCCTCTCGGACCCCCGGGTAGACGCGACTATTTTCATGACGTTAGTAAACAAGAGTATTCGATACAGAATGTCATCAATACAATTGGTTAGCTGTATATGGCCGCGCTTCATTTGTATTACGGAATGGTAGTTTAATAGAGTATAATTAAAAGAGATTTCATTAATAAATACACGATAGATTAATCATCGAACAATATGATCATTATAATGTTTCTTTTTGCGTGTGATTTAACGGCATTCCCTAATTCCCTATAAGTTGATTTTTCACGATGTATATTCATTTTTAACGGGAGTGGCGCGATACAAACATTATTTCCTTTTTGAAGAAAAATGCACCAGTTATTAACAGTAAATTGAATACATTAAATACAATGAAATACTCATTATTCATTTCATTCCAGTTGCGATCTATCTCAATCTGAATTTAGCCTTTAAAAACATCATCAACGCTACCCGTCTGTCCTAATCTATCGACAGATTGATGCACACTATCAAACATCATGATGTCATAGCCTGGAGCCCAGGGCCTGTATTCCATAAACTTGTAAGAAAACTTGCTTACAATAAGCAAATTGACTAAGAAAACTTGCTTACGTAAGCTAATGCTGTAAGCCGTATTCCATAAACTTTTAAGAACATTTGCTTATAGTAAGCAAATTTGCTTATAATAAGAAAAAAATCTTAGCAAATTTGCTTACCGAAAAGTGCGTCTAAAATGTAAGCAAATTTGCTTACGGGGGAATTTAAGCAAAAATGCTTAGATCTAAGCATTTTTGCTTATAATAAGCAAAAATTCTAAGATTTCTTGCTTATATGTGTTTATGGAATACAGGCCCTGGACTGGCGATTATATACCAATTGTTTACAAAAAGGCAAACAGTAGGGAAACAACAGCACCACTGAACATGCGATAGATAGTTTTCAGGGCAAAACTAAACCCTTTTTTTACCTCCTCGTTGGCAGCGAACGGCTTTTGCAAACCTATCTGCTTATAAACCATCCTTCATTCTCTGTCTGCGAGCTATAATTTCCGAGCTTTCGGATACATAATCCCTTCAAAACATTCACATTGCCACAGGAAACGAAGCGCAATGCACCAAAAATTGAGATGCGATCGTGATATTCTTGGAAAATAATAAGACCCACGTCAAAGAAGTGTTATTAATGTTCTTATGAAGTTTCCATCGAGCTCGATTCGAGTCATCATAACAACTAGATTTTTCCAATTTACGCGAGGTCAAGTTCCTATCTTCTATTTAAACGCAGTGATTGGTTCAATAATCACTCGTTTAGAGAAATCTGAAACACAGAAGTGGAAGTCTAGTTTGCTTATATGATATCGATTTGGCACGGTGAATATGATTATAGGAGAGAAGCCACAAACATAAACCGGAAAAGGGGAGATGGAAAATATGGCATGATTATGATTGTATTATTTTATGTGTGGCGTGGCCTTTGTGCGATTTTCAAAATCGGTCGTTCCTTTTTTACAGTCAAAAGGTAGAATCTATTTGTGTTTTACTTTTAAAGAAAGTGTATAATTTACGTATTATTTCCACAATTAGTGATACGCAATATTATACTGAAGAGGAAGAGATTTATGGTCTTAGCAGTAACAGTAAGCAAAAAATAACCACCCCCCCCCCAAAAAAAAAACAAACACACAACAACAAACAAACAAACAAACAAAAAACAAACAAAAACAACAAAAACAAACAGCCTTTCGTGCTTTCCGTTAAGATTACAGTTATTTTCTTAAATTTCCTGCCTCTGTTTCGCCACGTCTTGCAAGCTGATGTTCATAATATTGCATTTGATAAGTGACATTTAATATCTAAATCTCGTTTTACTCATTTTGTCAATAAAGTCGACGGTACAAACGCTTGACAAATTACATCCTTCTAGTGTTACGTCACCTGCTATCGAGTAGATCACACCTCCATCCTATATATTTCGAACTCTATCCTCATTTAAGATCGATGTGAGTCAAAAGAGTCATTTACAACCCTGACAACCGTGTGAGATAAATGTAATGTAGTATCCTTAAACTTGGCAAATTGTATCTTTCTGTTGTTACATAGGCACAACCTCCTAGTATATCCCCTAATGAAGTGTAAATAAATGTTGTGAAATTTTTTGCTATAATCTTGGAAACATTTTTAAATTTGGTCTTAATACATTACTAATGAGAAAAAGTGATGTTTCCATTTTTTATTTTTGGTCCCAGGGTGCATTTTGGCGATTTTAAAGATAATTAGCTAATTTGCATATTTGTGAAGTAAGGTCAGGGGTCATTTTCTATCTAGGAATAGTACAATATTGATAAAAACTAGTATTCTAGGGTATTTTGGGGCAAGGATTCCATTTCCGGTGCTCGTTTGTAAGTGATGTATGGGAAACACTCTGAAATCCAAGATGGCTGCCCCTAATTTGCATATTTATGAATATTATTGATTTTCAGTGGCTACAGCGCCTAATAAGCAATCATTCCGGATTATTATTTGTCAGTTATGTTCTAAGTATGCATTTAAGATATCAGAGATGAGTTGCCATCGTGGCAACCTCTAGCAATGCATATTATTTGCATCATTATGTATTTTACCTAATTTGCATATTCCCCAAAATCGAGTATATTGGGAACCCGGCAAGTAAAAAAGACAAGTAATACCACTTTTCCAAGGTTTTGGGGGGCAGCAGATCCATTTTTGATACTTATTTACCTGTATCACCATGGCATCCATCTCAAATCCAAGATGACTGCTCCCTAAATTACACATGTTATGATACACGATTATATTATTTCGATTATATTAGATTGATATTATAATGTTTTGACTTTTAATTATTGGAATGAGCAACTAGAATATTTGAATCACAATGTAGTTGTTTGCTTACAGTAGGCAAATCATACTTTTATCAATTAAATGCCGTTTAAGTAGCAAATAGCATTATTTACTTTAAAATGACAATTGCGGCCATCTTGAATTTATGTGGGTTGCCGAGGTGATACAGGTAAATAAGTATCATGAATGGATTCGTTGCCCCCTAAAACCTTGGAAAAGTGGTATTACTTGTCTTTTTTACTTGCCGGGTTCCCAATATACTCGATTTGGGGGAATATGCAAATTAGGTAAAATACATATTTATGCAAATAATATGCATTGCTAGAGGTTGCCATGATGGTAACTCATCTTTGATATCTTAAATACATACTTAGAACATAACTGACAAATAATAATCCGGAATTATTGCTTATTAGGGGCTGTAGCTACTGAAATTCAATAATATTCATAAATATGCAAATTAGGGGAAGCCATCTTTGATTTCAGAGTGTTTCCCATACAGCACTTACAAACGAGCACCGGAAATGGAATCCTTGCCTCAAAATACCCTAGAATACTAGTTTTTATCAATATTGTACTATTCCTAGATAGAAAATGACCCCTGACCTTATTTCACAAATATGCAAATTAGCTAATTATCTTTAAAATCGCCGAAATGCACCCTGGGACCAAAAATAAAAAATGGAAACATCACTTTTTCTCATCAGTAATGTATTTAGACCAAATTAAAAACTGTTTCCAAGATTATAGCAAAAAAAATTGCTGCTTTACATAACCTGATAGACTATCCCATCGGATAGATCATTATGCGCGTGTGACCTTTATCACCGACCAGTATACAGGTATAATCAACTTTGTCCTTCTGTCTAGGCTCAGATCGGGTGTGAATCGACTACTATAGATTTCATCCGGAAAGTAATTATAGGGCCTTGCCCGAGATCCTTCAAGACAAACAAAAGGCAACAAGAGCCAACCACCAATGTAGCATACACGACAGAACTAAGGTTTGGCAAATTCCATCTTTCTATTGTTATGTCACCGCCTAGATAGTAAGAAATTACCCACTCTAGATAGGGCTTTCTTTGTTCATGTTGTTATGACTTCTGGGCCCCGTTGCAGAAAGAGATACAATCGAGTGTAAGTTACAATTAAGTGTAAGTCAGACCATGTGTTCTGAATGCGCAACTCTGATTGGTTGAAACGCGCAAATTTTCTGACTTACTATTGATTGTAGCTCTTTTCTACAGCAACGGGGCCCCTGGGGATGGTCAGTTGAGCCAATGGAACAACCGTCGGCAGAGAGACTGATGTCTGGGTCAAGTCACCGCCACATTACATGATGACAAGGGTCATGTTGCAGAAAGAGATACAATCGATTGTAAGTTACGATTAATTGTAAGTCAGAAAATTTGCGCGTTTCAACCAATCAGATTTGTGCATTTCGAACACAATGATGGATCTAACTTACAATCAATTGTAACTTACAATCGATTGTATCCATTTCTGTATAAACGGGGCCTATATGGACACCCCTGATCAGGGGTTATTGGAGTTTTGCTACACGTCGCCTTCCATATAGGCTAGAAAATAGACCAGTCTGAGCTGTACCCATATATTCAGTTCGATGACCTTGTATGCTTTTTTTTTTCTTTTCTTATTTGGAGCAAAGAGGTATTAGAAAGTAATTTTCTAATACCTCATCTTCTGGATTATATAGGTTTTCTCGGCCAATTTCGTAAGCTTCTCATTCGTTTTGATAAACGTGTCATTCAAATTCGCGAAATTGAACTGAAGGCTTGCAATTGTGGTTCAAAATTGCATTTTGTTCATACGATTTAGCTCTTCGGTCAAGTGATTTACCACTTTTAGCATTCAATTTAAAAACACGCTATTTGCATACAATTTCGCCAACGGATTTCACGGAAGGCGGTATTACGTCATCACAAATTTTCTCGCTTTAAATTGAATGACAATTTTACGAAATAGAAACACAATTTAAATCGAATGCAAACAAAATGTTTTCGAATGATCGTTATGTGAATTCGAATGCTAAAAAACGAATTTGAACTGCAAAATACAGCTGCGGTGACATAATCGGCGAAATTGAATGCACACAAAATGAATTCGTGTGGTCAACTTACGAAATTGACCGAGAAATCCTATACCTTAAAACACGATGCAATGATAAGAGGAACGATATTACTATCCTGATATATTTCCCAACAAAATTTCTACTTTACTGCGCATCCCACACAACGGAACATAATCGGGATATATATATATATAAAAGGGCTTAGCGCCTACGGCAAAGCATATCAAGCTACTCAATGAGCTATAGTTTATATAGTGCACAACAACAGGGAATACATATATTGTTTACATTTAAGACGTATTGATGACTTGTGTCAACGGATGGATGGATATGAAAGTGCTGATGAAAGGCATCTCGCCAATTAGGACAGTATAGTAACGGAGTAAAAATAAATGCATCTTCTGCAACTTAAAGGGATCTAGTAACGTTGTCCAAATCCACAAAACTTACTTAGAACTCTAGTGGTTCTCTGATACCTTGTTGAATTCGTTCTACCAGTAGGAGCATGGAATGGTTTTCGGTTTTCCAAATTTATCTTCCGTTATAGAGATATGGATGTTTGAAGTGTTCAGATTTATAACTATCTACTGGATAGTTATAACTTTGTAGAAAGTCGTCGCAATGAGTTAGCGAATATTATCACTTTGCATGTTCGCTCATTACTCGATCATATGACATTCATTTACCATGGAATTTTCACACATCACTCAGTGGACATATCGTATCACATAAATCCACATTTTATCAACCATTTGCCGGTTTTTGCACATGTCAACAAGGTTACAAGATCCCTTTAAAGGCATCTCGTCAATTAAGACAGATATACATGTATATGAGTATCACGAAATGCATCTTCTGCAACGTTTAGTCCCAGCATTGGCAACAGTCTGTTGTCTGGCCGTATTAATTTGTTTTGTTTTGGAGCACAGATGGGTGGCAAAATAATGCATGGCGTCTTGATCCGCATGTGCATGCGTATATTAATGGCCGTCATTGAAATGAATTCCCGAGGGACGCAATCTGGACGGTGAATTTGGCTACATACAAATCGTTTGATTGCGAATAAATCATCAAGTATTTCGTGGATTCTGGTCGACGCATGCAGGGGTGACTTTAATAATGGGGTCAAATGTTGTCGGGTTTGGTATATTATAGTGTTCCATTTTTCCACACTAAATTTTTGGCAATTCTCAAATAAATTTGTGAAAATATATTTCAAACTTTAGTTAAAAATCTCAAAACATTGAGAAGTTGTGCACTTGTTAATGAGTGTGTGTACGATCTGACAACAGATTTTGTAAATAATAATGTACATGTATCTTCAAAAATGCGGGATTTTCCACTTTTGCTTTCCAGAAACACTCTGGATGGTGAATGAGTGTTTATGGCAATGAATGCAACTATAGTATACCTTTAGTGCTACATAAAACTCGTTTGATTGCGAAGTACTCAGCAAGCATTTTGTGGATTCTGATAACATTGACGCATCGACTTAAAGGACGACAACACATTGGGAAGTTGTGCACTAGTCAATGAGCGTGTGCATCTGACAACATTATTTTGTACATATACATGTTTCTTCCACAAAATTCGGAACTTTCCCCTAAAAATCTGCACACATAAATATAGCATTTCAAATTAAAATTTCGGTGTGTTTGGAACGTGTATTTATGAGAACTGAACGAAAGTAGAGCATATTAATATTGTATTTATGTCTTTGTGGGTTGATTATCATACATTGATCATGGAAACATGTGACATATGCATGGCGGCACTTTGAATGGGATTAATGGAACTAGACAAACGCGATATATTTTTCATAATTTGTTTTAATGTATTTAATTCGTTTAATTCCAGTAGAGATACACTGTCAGTGAATAAAACGCTGTTTTCCAGAGGCACTACAATATGCTTCACATGCTTCATATGATTTGATACATAACATGCCTTTCGGAGTTCAAGCGACTTTTTAGAAGTGACATTTGAAAGTGGTTTGCGAAGAGATATTGAAGAAGATTGATACTTAACTCTATCTCTGTTTGTGTGGGTTGATGTTGAGGCAGGCTATTCGGGAATAAATTGTTCATTCTACTGAGAATTGAAAGGGTATCATTCTGTCCTGTCATTGGCAATGGAGAAGTGATTTTTTATTTGCTTGCCCGACTTTTAAATCGTTCGTTCAACTTCTTGGTCAATTTCGCCTCTTAAAGTTTCCAAGAATTTCACGCATCTTTTATAAAATGCACCGAGCAACGCGAAACACTTCAATTCGCATCCCACTCAAAATGATGAGGAGATAACCTCAAATATTACAATAATATACAGCAATAAGGGGTAACCACAAATGGCTTTTTATTTTGTGTTTCCTTAGAATTCAACAGCGGAAAGAGCGAGCTTCTCCATTAATCTCTGTTAACCTTCGCCATATCGGGGATAGATATTACATTTCAGGGAACATTTTGGGTAAATTGTCACCAGCCCACGGTCAATATAAAAATGCTAAGCCGGGGAGAAGTAAAGAGAGAACAGTATAAAGATCCCCCTCGGTTTGGTTCCCCTCGAGAACTTGAAACGGCGCGGGTATGATAAACTCCTGAGCTACCAAATCCTCATAACGCCGTTCAACTTAATCGCATTGGCGACGGTGGTGTATATGACGGGCAAACGCCGCCCGGTACGTCTCGTATGTCTAGTACCAGCCCCCCCCCCCCCCCCCCCCCCCCCCATCGCCGTTTAGAGACCAGACATGAACACCGGTACATCTTTACACTGCAGTCGCCTTATGACACTTTCTGATGCCTTTTAGTTACCAGCCCAAAACGTAAAATTGTAAATTTCGCCCACCACCATATTGCACCCATCACACCTCCCCCCCCCCCCCCCCCCCACCACCCAGCACCACGCCCGAACCCGGCTTATTTCCTGGCTACCCCACTGCTTGGAGTATATTAATGTAAAATCCTTTTTTTCTTTCGTAGATCCGGAATGGAATCCCCTTGTCGAGGGTTTCAGACCTTTCAAGTGACCGGAAAAGCGGAACTTGCTTTGATTTAATCCCGGAACTATTCATTGTAAACAACCAACATGCCTGATCCACTGCATAATGTAGACTCACCCTTACGTCAGAGGAAACGACATCTCATATCCATCATCCTTATATCTTGTGGATTTTCCATCATCATGTCTGTAACAGCAGATTTTAATTATTTTCATGCGTGGGGTTGAAGAGGACGCTCTACGAAATGTTATACTGTGGTTCGCCATTTGCACCTAGGCTAATTTGCGCGTACAACGTGAAACCAGGAGCGGTTTTTTTCTTCTTAATGGTAACACTGAGTCAGGAGCCAGTATGTATTTCGCACCGTGCGCAAGGCGTTCTAAGATGGCACCGCGTGTATCATAATGCGAATCCGAACCACTTTTGAGAAACAGCCGAATAAAATATGACTGCGTTCATCTTCTCTTGCTAAAGTCCATACTCGCGATTCAGGCTCATCTGTTTACCTTATATCGGTTGGTGTTTCATAGCGCTAATTATGTATGCGCTAAAACTAAAAGAGAAACGATAAACGCACCCGTCGACACCACTGAACGGTGAAGCAAGCATTTGTTCATGTATGTATCGTTAGATTTTCTAATTATCTCCTTGATTATGTTTAAAGCCAAATAACATTATAGGGAAACACCCCACACACAAATTAAATAAAAAATACTCTTGAATCACCTACCATGTGAAAACATATATTATAACTTATCTGTTATAGTACAGATTTTGACAAAAATAAACTGATTTGAAAGTGACTATTTGAGCAATAAAATGTTCGAAAAATATTGTTACCATAGACTCAATTCAACCACATGTAGGCTGCATGCAACAGTAATGCTAGCGCACGTACCATACGCAAAGTAAGCGGGCTTGTCGACCGCCTAGCTACCAGTATCCAGCCGGGCGGAGAGGGGCGAACGGGCGGTGAATGCAGGCCCAATTTCAGCGGCGTGCTGGCGGTGTGCATTGAAGTTTCAACTGATATTTCTACCTTTAACAATACTACTAAGGTTCGGATTTACCACACAAGTCCCTTTTTATACTATTTCAACAACAGTTTGGCCAATTATATAGATGTTTTCGGTAACTTTCCCAATACTGTTAATCGGCTTTTACTCTCACGATTATTATTGATGGAAGGGTTATTGTGCGGCGATGACGTTGACAAATTATGAACCATTGAACAGGACTGGTGCATGATGAGACTATCATGACCTATGATCGGGAAATGATTACGTCATCGTTTTACTATTCTCAGTCTGTGATTGATAATTGTTTCGCATTGCAATGGAGAGATTATATTAATTAGCAACGTATAGGGTGGGGAAAATATATGATTTACTGTTATTGTTCTTATTTATCTTCCTCTAATGTTTAAAAAAACAAAAACAAATGGAAGCCAAAGTGTTATGCTCCGTAACAGGGCACCAACGTGTCAGAATTATCTACATGTATATCAAATCAGTACAGCATAAGTATTCGGAACGAAGATATAACATGTACTTTTGTTTATCCTCATTAGCAGATAACTATTATGAGGGCAATTTACAAGCTAGAGGTCATGACCGAGATCTTTCGAATATAATAGATAACCTGTAAAGTATGATGAATAATGTATCATAAATATGAAACTTTTCTTATCCAGAACCCCACCCCCCCCCCCCCCCCCACCCCCCTAACAAATCAAAAACAAATCTACATGCTTAAAAGTCCTTAAGTCTAAACATGTTACACACAAATTATTTGTAAATATAATAGAGCTTTTCTCCTTTTTGTTGTGATCAAATTTTGCTGAGGCGTCATCGCACTGTTGACGTCTGCGTTTTAGAGCGTGTGCATGCGTTCGACGCCAAAACAATTCATACAATATTCATCGACATTTTGCGCAAACAAAATTGCGGGAAAGCATAAGTGTTTTTAAATTTGTAAAATTTGCATGGAACATCTGATATCTTATTCTGAGTAGTATTGCCCAGAAAATGAACAGGTCAAACAGTGAGTATTTTAGATTGCAAATTAGCCTTTTCCCCCTGGAGTATGCTCCAAGTAAAACCGTTCCGATGATGGGGTTATCTTTATCTGCGGCATATTGAATACTTCAGTGTCTCAAAATAAATAAAATAGTACAAAACACAAAGAAAAACAGCAACAACGTTAAGTACCATAGACTTAAGACGTTACCCGAAACGTGAAATAGCGTACCATTGAAAACGTTTATACTCGAAGCACTCAAGATACTGCGTGGCTTGGCACAGAATTTTTTTTTTTTAAATCAATACAAATACTAAAATGCTAAAAATGGAAAATAATGAGATGAGTTACAAATCTTGTAGTTATATTATGAGAACGAATCAATATTTATAATTTGTTTTTAATGCAAAAAAGTCGATATTTCTAAGAAATGCTGTAACTTACAAACTTCATATAAGCTTATTGCATTATTTGTTTTTCTGTTATATATACTATCGATGCGATAAAGTAAATTACTTCTACATTCTAGATGCTATTCATTTTTGTTCCATTTTATATCAACAGTAACAAATAAATGTCATCTAGAAAAATGAGCCTGTTTGTTTTTTCTTGAGCCGATTTCATTCCGGATTTGGAGGAAGCGAATAATGACTTGCACCAGAATGAAATGTGCAATTGAGCGTAATGATTATCATGCACATCATATTAATGTAGTATATATAATGATTCGAGAGCTGATCGATGCCTTGGGACTATGGAGCATTTTATGATATTTACGATCATTTTCCCATCGATAGATTGAAATGTAGCGCAGGGGTGTAGGGAACGATGGAGGGGAAGGGGGGGGGGGGGGGGGGTGTAATAGTCAAGGGCCCCGTTGTAGAAAGAGATACAATCGATTGTAAGTTACTATTAATTGTAAGTCAGATCATGTGTTCTAAATGCGCAAATCTGATTGGTTGAAACGCGCAGATTTTCTGACTTACAATCAGTTGTAACTTACAATCGATTGCATCTCTTTCTGCAACGGGGCCAATTAGGAGATGATTTCCTCCTTGTTGGATACCATGCCATCTATCCCACCCCAGCCTTCCCAGGAAGGAATATTTTGGCTAATAACACCTCCTGCATGCTACCCTCTGGAGAGGGAAGGGGGAATCTTGCCCCCCTTCATTCCCCCGGCTGATACGCCTCTCTCTTCATGCATACGCCACTCACTGATTTGGCATATATTGATAATACATTCATTTTGCATAACCCCTCTGTGATTTAATATTGTTTATTGTCGTGTTTTTTTTTTCTACTTTGCAACTTATATCACTTACACGTGCGAATGAACCAGTAATTGATTTGCTTTCTTTCAAATTGACGTATTGATGTACACTAGCCTAAAATGAAGGCAATATATTTTGCGCGAGTTTTTTGTGTGACACCAATACGATTATTATTTTCATATCGATAATGTTACCAGGTGTACAGCTTGTAATGCAATTTGCGTACAGGTACTTCCCTGGCAAGAAAAGTGATTTTTCACGTGTTTGTTTCATAACGATATATTATAACATATATACAACGATTTGCACATTTTCTGAAATATATGCATGACTGAAAGGTATACCATATTTGATTTTACTTGAATAGTAAGTTAAATGCCAACAATAGTTCAATTAAGTTGCTGGGTGGAATTACAGATATGATCACAAAGGTAAAACATTTTCACGAAACGATATACGCGACGAAAGGACGGGAAACCGTGTTGTTGCAATTTCAGCTCAACCAACAAGCGAGAGCCCTTGACAATGCGGAGGGTTTATAATGTTTTATTCTGCCTGCATTCTCGTCAAGTTGAAGTTGAAGTTCCGAATAGACCGCTTCTGTAATGTATGCAAATAATATGCGTATGACGTAAGACTCCCCGTCGTCAAGCTAAACAATAGTAACTAGGTCCGGCAAGCCAAATTTGCCGGAGCTTGCCGGACCTAGTTACTATTGTTAAACTTGCCAACGGGGAGTCTGACGTCATACGCATATTATTTGCATACATTACAGAAGCGGTCTATTGTAGGGCCATTTGACAACAAACATTTAAACTTAAAGGACGGGTGGTGCGGATTCGTAAATCGGATGAGCGTGGTGCCATCTTGCGAACACATTAGGCCCGTTCACACAGGCTTAATTAGCGCGATTTAATTGCATCGCGATCAGAATTTCGAAATTATTTGCGCCCGTTCTCACAGGCTTTATTTAGCGCGATCAGAATTTCGAAATTATTTGCGCCCGTTCTCACAGGCGCGATTTAGCGCGATTCGCATCGCGATCAGAATTTCGAAAGTATTTTTCTGTTGACCGTTCACACACGCAGCGCGCGCCAAATAATCACGATAAATCCAAAATTATAATCGCGATGATTTCTGAAAAATCGCAGAACTTATCGTGATTTGCATCGCGATCCTCATCGCGATTATTTGCAAGTGAGAACGGGTGCACGGTGCGAAGTATACACTGACTCGGTGTTATGCAGTGCGCACAAACTAGCTTTAATAGTTTAGCATGGCGATCCACGTTGGTGATATATAATAGCGACCCCACGCATAACTATCTTTTAAAAGAGACATTCTACCCTCGATTTCTGCTGCATGCAACAGACTGAAGCGGATGATTGAGAAGTCAAGCCAGTGACTATTTGGGCAAGATCGGTTAAAACAACAACTATGACCGCTTGTACCTCAATGATAAGTGGGATTTCGCTCCAACTCGCAATGCCTGCTGCCGATGGTGACGTCATTCCCAAGCGACCGCTAAGTGCTATGTGTTTTGTAATTGTGTACGATTGTATAAAATTTCCTATTTTTGTTGACTTTTGAATTGAGCGTAACAAGTAGGTTAATTTGTGTTATGTTATATCTACATACACATACAATCTTTACAACAAGTGCAAATGTATGGGAAATGTGTTTCTACCAAGGAATAAGGGAATCAACTTTAACAAAACTACAATGGCACGTTGCTCATGATGCTCAAGAATGATGTAAAATCTGCGGCGATTGCAAAAATTGTTTTAAACATATTTTCCATGAAGTTTAAGTGGTCGTAAATGTCGTATTTCTTGACCGATTTCGATCGATTCGTTTTACTGATTGTTCATCCCATGCATCTTTCTAAATTGCAATTCCCTTTCCAATGACAAAACAAAATCGTATTTTTTTTTTGTAATTTCCTGAGAGTTAATAATAATATTTCATACTGGATTCGTGCCAGGAAAAAAAAAATAAGAACCTGTCTGATGTACCAACCAAATGGGAATAGCACCACCGAGGATGCATGGTGTCAATATAAGGGAAATCGTGTTTCAAATTTTTCCCAAAAAGTCAAAAAGATAAACTTTCATCGTTTTTTCTCCGAACGGAAATTGATGCTTTCGCAGCGGCAACGTACTCCAGACCGTAGTTGCCATGGTTACTTCAATCATGTTATCTTTCCTTACACCATCCATTTGTCAGATGCATTTCTCAAGAGACGAAGTCTATGAAACATCAATGTTCTCAATCGGAATATTTATTCTGATTCTTATTTCAATTGTTTTTTTCGTCTTTCTTATCAATTTCAATTTCAATTTGTTGTATTATAACGGATAGCCTATGTTTTCTCGGCCAATTTGGTTAACTTTTCATTCGTATTGATATTCGGTTCATTCAAATTCGCGAAATTAAGCTGAAGGCTTACAATTGTCGTTCAAAATTGTATTTCCTTCATTTTATAATAGCTCTTCGCTCAAGTGATTTAGCACTTATAACATTAAAGGATTAACATGGTTAATTTCTACCCGACTTTCTTGTAAATCAGTTTATACCGACCGAATGTCTACAATGTATAGAGAAATGGCATAACGAACTAACTAACTAACTAACTAACTAACTAACTAATTAACTAACTAACTAACTAACTAACTAACTAACTATCTATATATCTAACTAACTAACTAGAATAAATCAACAAGTGAAACAATTTATAAAATACATTCATCTCACCCACCATCACAATCCCCTCGAAATCACCATGATCGCCGGAATGTTTTTAAAAAAGCTGTTTTGTTTGTCTCGAATGCGCTATGCGTGCGTGTACACGTGTCTTGCCCATATATACATAGTTAATATGATAGGGAAAACATGTAATCAACATGTTTCGTACTAACATTTTTTTCTCGATGTAAAGATTAGCCCGAAGCACGTTTATCAAAGCAGTGATTATGGGCTCAAGATAATATAAACGAAGCTTAAACGTGTCCATTTCATGATCCTATCAAAATCCATAATGATCGCCTGGATCACGGGGATGTTGATCAGTTGATAGGGGAAAGTAAGTTGTCTATGTTTGTCTCGCCATTGCCTATTAATGAAAAGCATGGGCCAGTTTGTACAAATTGTATGCGCGTATTGTCACAAACAGACTAGCGGCCTATTAAAGTGTGAGGGCCAAGTGGATATTCTCGACTTCGCGGAATAGTAATGCAACATAACCTTAAAGGCATTGGGTCGTCGTACCAGAGGGCGCTTTAAAAAAAAAGGCCTGAACGGGAGGCGCCATTTTCTACGCAAGATAATAATATTGCGCGAGTGTTGAGCTATTATAAAACGGCTCTGGTAAATTCAGTAACGTGATTGGTTAAATCCTGTCACGCGACTTCATTAAATTTCGACAAACATGCACGACCGTGCAAAACAGGGTGCAACCGGGGTGCATTACTCGTTTTCATTGCACACCTTTTTGCACGGCTATGACGTCACAATGCTTGTTTACATAGTTCTATCGGAGACAAACTTGCGAAAGTGATAAAAAAAAAATGGAAAAAGCTTCGTTTTGTAAATTATCTGTATTGTAGTAAATAAATCTTAGCAGTTACGTAAATTATATGGTATGTGGTTTGATATTGGTAAGTTTTGGAATGGAAATGCATAAAATGCTTTGATAATTCTCATTTTTACGGGAATTTTTTCGCCAATTTCTGGTGAACTGCGTTTGATCTGCTGAGCTTCACATTCAGTGAAGCGAGTGCAGTAGTCGGATGGTGAATTTTGTAAATTCCTAATATATTCACACTCTAGCGGGTAGATAGACTGGGTTACTAATTGTGGCAAGTCTGTTTTCAAAAATCCAGCAAAATAAACGATTCAGTGGTTGAGCTCGTTTTATAAAACAAATAATACACGGTCTCAATTATCGTGCATCATGTAAATGCATCGCGCTCTCGGCTCTGTTAGCTGTGCGTTGCGTGCATTGTGTATTGCACACGGCGGTTTCACTCCCATAGGCCATGTACTTAAAAAGGGTAGCCAGCGCACACGCACGGATTTCCGCGCGTTCACGTGAACTCAACAATTTCACCACGAAGTTCAATCACAAGTGGCCAAAATTAATTCACGATGAATTGCTCTACAAATGGCGATTAATGTTTAAGTTTCCCACGTCAAGTCTTGTAATTTACACAGGTGTATGAAACAAATATGCAAAACACGTTCATAAACACAAAATTACATGTCATAAATAAAAAGTGAAATAAAAAGGAAATTAAGCGTTAATTTGTGAACTGATTTAAGCCATAATACCTGACGAAAGTTACGTAAATTTACACTAAAATAGCAACAAAGTTCTACATTAGGATTTCAAACTGAAAATGAGTGTGAATCCGCAATTTATTTCGCTTCAATAATCCGTTGAGAACTCGCTGACCCACCGCTAGATTTGGAGAAAAGTATGTTTTTGTACAGCAATGTTTTGTCTCTTTTCGCCTAGCATGACTGTGTTGTGTGTGTTGCGTGTTTGTTGACATTGCACAAGGGACCCGTTGCACGACAAGCCATTCCCGGGAACCAATCACCATCGCGTATTTGCGGCGTTGATTCCAATTGATCCAACGCAAGCTACTTAGAGCAACCGACACTAACAAAAAAAAAGGTTGTTTTATTCGTTGCTTATTTTTTTTTCTGGTCAGTTTTCTTTTTTGTTTTAATAAATATTTCCCCCAGTATTTAGACCTTGCAATATTTGTCTTCAATGTGTATTATTTGGTATGTATAAGACTAATGCATATAAAGGCTTGCATGTTCTCTTAGTAATAATTATAGACCAAACTCTGAGGAAAATACACTTGTTACCCCCCCCCCCCCCCCCCCCCCACACACACACACACACATAGGCGTACTCAAATTTTAGCGGTCTCGACCGTCATTTTCCATGGTCTCGGCCTCGAAAAGTGCGAAAAACCATGGTCTCGTCCTCGAAAACTTTTTTTTTCTACGACCACAACCCCCCGCCCCCCCCCCCTCCCCCTGACAGAAATGTTTTCTTCAGAAGAAATTAAACCCCCTCCCCCTCTACAAAATCCTGGGTACGCCAATGCCCCTAACCACCACCACACACCTACAGTTATTACTGTTTAATATTTGGTGTATCTTCACTACAATTGGGGCAGGGGATTTGTTCAGTTACAAGTGGCATTATTTGCTTTGACAGATGGTAATTATTATAAGAGTTATATTTATTGCTCCACAATCAAAATGTTTTTAATTTATTAAATGTATGTGATGTATTGTTTCCTGTGATGATGACTAAGTAAACTTAGATTAAAAGTTTTCCAACTTTGAATCTATTTTAGGTAAGGATGTTGTAGAAACGACTACACACATGTGACAGAGTCATACTCACCAAATATTTCAAAACACAGTATCACAAATACACACATATGGCACAGTACACACAAATTACAGACATTCAAATGCAATCCGTCATACATGTTGCAATTAGTGAAACCTCTTTAAAGTGAGGTCCTTGGGACCATGAACAACTTTGTTATATCTAGTATCCCTTTATACCAGGGTCATAAAACAAACAGATTATAAAGAGCTGGGACCAGCACAATGATCTTGTTATAAGAGGGTTTACGTTTAGTTACATCAGAGCTCTCTTTAACAAGGTTCCACTGTTCAAGGTTTACAATAAATATTTTACAGAGATATTTTAATTTATGTTTGATGGTTTAGACAGTTGTAATTCATACTGTGAATATTCCACATCATTCAAGCTATCATAATAAAATCCAAAGAAAACAAAAGGCTGTGTATATATTTTGTAGGATTCTTATTATTTTACTGAATATCATAATCCTCACATCACATCATAAGTACACAGACATATAGGACAGAAATTGAAATTTCACTGTGTCCCAGCCAATGAAAATTTGTCCTCTGAAATACATTCACTTTTTTTTTTTGGGGGGGGGGGGGGGGGGTATATGGAAAAAATCCCCCCTCCCTCCCATTGGGCTGAAAGATATTAATTACACCAGTGAAAAAATATACATACAAGTTAAATGAAAAAATGATCATTTAAAATATCACGTGCATTAGATCAGATAGAATGGGCCTGGGTGTACAGGGAAAACCTGTTATAACGAGGTAGTCGGGACTAATGATTTTACCTCATTATAACCAGAATCTCGCTATAACCGAGCTCATTATAAGTGGAGCATTATGCCATTGGAACAATTGGGACCAAAGGATTCTCTTCATTATAAACGGTACCTCGTACTAAGCGAGCTCGTTATAACAGGGTTTCCCTGTATTAACTGTTCTGGGCCTGGGTGTATGGTTTAGTTGCTGATGCTGTAAGATATTGTCTGTCTAATCTGTCCAAACAATATGATGGCTCTCATGGTCGATTTGCAAATGTTCTCCAGGTGCTGCTTCATGGTTACATGCTGGTCCATTTAATATCGAGACATTTTACATTGAATGCGCATGATTAGTTGGCTATACATCTGTGTCCCTTTCAGTTGCAGATTTTACTTCAGTCTAGTTGGAGTGTATTCCTGTTGAACCGAGTATTGCAACTTAGTGGCATGAAATTGTAAAGGAATGTGTGTGAAGTTGCATCTCTCTCTTGCCACCCAAGTTGTCACTAGTAGATGATGTGCTTTTGGTAGTGATGAGGGATGTCATCGGCTCTAAGAACATGCTGATCCCACCTGTAGGAATTAATGCAAGAAATAAACATTTACTAGAATTTGTGTTTAAAATAGCCTTTTACATTTAAAATGTCAAAATAGGTATTACAGTGGGGTAGTTATATTGGGGGCTAAGTGTGTGTCCTATCATAATGAGCTTTTAACAAATTTAATGTCAAAACAAAAATAATAATTACAAAATAATTATAATAATTACACATCCCTCCCCTCCCTATGTAACTAGAATACAAGTTTCAGAGTGAGTGGTTGACATCAATTTAAATCTCTTGTTAAGTCAGACAAGGTAACCAAATCTCTGTGAATAGTACTCTGTACTCTCCACTCCGCCCCCCTTCGGGTGTAATACAGATTGCCTGTAAGTATGCACAGAAAATGGAATTGATGAATACTATCATAGAGTATAACTGGAAATACTTTTTTTTTTCATTCCATTTAGATTGATACCTCCAAATTGTATAATATTTAATTCAACTAAACTGTCCTTAACTTCACTCTACTCATTCAATTTGACAGCACGTATAAGTCAATTGCTTGCTTTACTATTGATTTTTGTCAAATCAATACAACAAATCTTTAAAAAAAACATCATTATTCCTAGCACTAAACCTAACAGTAATATTAATGCAACAACATATTTTTGATCAGCTGTCACCAGATCAAATGTTTCAGTCATACCTTATCAATGTTATTGTACTTCTGCTCCACTGACGCACCAAAGAACTGATCTCATGATGTCACATGCTCCATGATCTTGCCTTAGTCCTGTTTTTATGAGAAAAGAGAAAATAACAACGATTTTATTATCAAGTGAACTCAATTTAAAGATAATAATGGACATGGGTAACACACCAAAATTAAATAAGATACTACATTTCATAATCCGGCAAGCTTCAAAAGGGTTATTCAACCTTGCATATAGCTCAAGCTCAAGATACCAATAGTATTGTACCAACAAAATGCAATTAATGCAGACATGCAATCAAGATAAGAATTTGTTTTAATGCCCCAGCACATACAATGTATTTTGATCTTAAATTCAAAATTAAAAAACATACCCTGCAGTAAAGCTGTTATCGGTTATCCCCATCCTCGCCAGGGTGTGACAGATCAAGTACAACAGTAACCAATTTATTATTATTCATTATAACCAAGTGGTAATGGCACTAGTAATATTACTACTGCTACCTGGTAGGTCTATATTATTTCAAAAATGAATTACTGGATAACATTTCAAATAATGAGTTAAGAGGCCGAGCACCCTAGCCTACCCATTTCCATTAGGCATTAACGAGGAAAATAAATTGTGATTGTACTTGGTGGGCCCTGTGCTACCTGGCTAGGCCTACTATGAATAGCCAGATATAGCCCATGCTTAAACCATGTTACATTGCTGATGAGGGCTAGCCTAAAAATAAATTGTTAGATTCATGGTAACATAAAGCTGGACTTTAACCACTCCAATCAACCAACTTTGCATATCTCTGAAAATTGCAAGAACAATTACCATGAAAAGATAAGCCAGCACTAGAACCATTGGGGCACCCAGGAACAGACTGCAGGGAAGGCCAGAGTCAGACGGAGTAAGATGTAGAACTAGTTTACACTGGTTGGGCTAACCCAGGCAAGTACAGCGCTCAGCAGAGCCAGTGTCTAATTCCTACAGCAAGTAGAACAAAGAAAAACAAATATGTTTACAAGTAACATTTAAACAAAAAAATACAATTTTCGATTAGATTTTTTTTTAAGGCAACGTTTTCTCTATGAAATACACGAATGTCAACTTGGAACATATTCAATGGAGTCTTAAAATTGTTAAAAATTTGACTTTCCCACCATTTCATAATAAATAATAAATTTCATAATAAAAAAATAAAACAAGAAGAATAACTATTCAGTGGTATCGTTTTGAACATAAATATTACTGTACTAGGCTGAGCTTGGGCTACCCGGCTAGCCCTAGTACTAGTACTAGGCAATAGGACTAGTCGGGTAGCCCAAGTTTATTGCTGATGTGGGCTAGCCTTAATACAGTTAAGGTGTTAAATCCATGGTTACGTAAACTTAACAATTTAAGCATCCAATCAACCAATTTCTTAAAATTGTACAAACAAAAAATTACCATAAAGTGATGAGCCACCCAGGGGCCAAGAACAGACTGCATGGAAGGCCAGAGAGTCAGCGGTTAACGGATGGGGTTCAGCAGAGCCAATTAAGACGTGTAGAACTATTTGACACTGGTTGGGTAACCAACCGGTCAGGTACCACATTCAGCTGCAGCAGAGCCAGAGTGGAGAAGCTTGATTGGTGGATCTTTCCAGTGACTTCATATACCTACAGGCATCAGCATACAAAAGGAAAAAGAATTATTAATTATAATGTCAAAATATTTCAATTAATTCCAAAATATAATTTTCTAATATTGTTATATTATGAAAATGTAATGACATGTTTTCTCCATGAAAATATTATCAGGCAGAAGACAGTGGACTAGAAGTATGACTACTAGATAATTGACAAATCTATCACTTTCCAAGGTCTCTTTGACATAATTCTTATTTATCACTGTCGGCTAGTCGTAGAAAATTTTCGAAACTGGGAGCAGGTCCAAAATTTTGAGGTCTTCAGTTGACCAATTAGTTGGGAATCCTGTAAGCGAGGGGGGGGGGGGGGGGTGGGGGTAGTCGTAAAAATTTTCGAAGCAGAGACCAGGTCCCATCACAAAATTTCGAGCCCTAGACCAGGTCTTCAGTCCCAAATTTTCAACACACTGGTTGGGAATCCTGGAGGGGGGGGGGGGGGGTGTAACCTAAGCCCCTGCCCCTGGCCCTGCGGGAAGGGGGGGGGCGGGGGGTAGTTGTAGAACATTTTCAAAGCCAAGACTAGTTCAACGTTTTTTAGACCAAGACCAGGTCCAGTCCCAAATTCGACCAGGACACAAATTCCAATTCCCAGGCCGAGGCGAGGATCTTAGAAAAATTTTCTGGTCGAGATCATGACATTGTCATTACTTTAGTTTAGTGACGATTTTTTACTAATTTTAGACCTTTTTTTTTCTTCTCCAAATTTTGCCAGAATTATGCAAAAAAAAGTCAAATTATGCAAGAATTTAGCTAAAAACGGTCAAATAATGCAAGGCATAATTCCAGATGCTAAAAGGGTCAAACTTATGCCAGAAAGCATAATTATGCCAGATCTGGCAACGTTGGGTGAAAATCGAAAAAGCGCGAGTTAACTTCAACCCTCACTACCGACCGCTCAGTCCAGACTAGGCCGGTAGAACAGGCAGGGAAAGTGGGACCATCTGCTACCCCCACAAAAGCAGCATAAAACCGCAGCAAATCTCGCCCAACTTTGAAGAGCGATTGCACAAAATCTAGCGGTGGGTCAGAATATGGTTAACATTTTCATGTATAAGAAATACTATATTTCCATAACAATATAAAATTAGAAAATCCTAATGTCGAAATCTTGCACGATTCGGTATTAAATGGTCCAAAGTAAAAAACGGGCCAAATTTAAAACAGAAAAGTAAGCTATTCAAATATGGTTCAAAATTACATGTTTCAATCGTTTCGTAATATAACACTATAAATAATCAAGAAGTGGTATTGTTTTAAACACAAATATTAAGAGAAGTCAGGGTTTACATACCTCATTAAGACAAAAATTTGGCCAGAGTTGCGTCATGTCATTCTCACCGGACCGTCAAGTGGAGCAAAGCAGTGAGTTTTTTTACGAAGTTGTTGATCACATCCGGGTTCTTTTGATACGCGTCCGTTTTACTTATCAAACGCATGAAACCGCCGTGGGGTGTGCCTGGAGGTTACGTATACTTTTCTTATACTAAAAGAGTCCACGGCGGGCCCAGGAAGTTTAGACTCAACAGATACTTGACGAGGATGTATTCCAGATAAGTGCTTGTCCCCGAGTGTTTTGTTCGTCTAATCACAAGTGAACGTACTTTTAACTTGGCATTCAGCAGTATGGTCACAATTCGTTTCTTTATACCCGCATTCGTTGGCAGTTTGATATCAAATAATGAAAGTTGTTGGCGTTGATCTATACGCCACTGTACCAGTGGTATGTTAGTAAACATTGATGATTATGTGTGTATGTGGTGTGGTGTGCATGTGTGTTTGTGTATGTGTATTCGTGTATGTGTTTATATGTGTGCGTGTACGTGCGAGTGCCCGTGTGTGTGTAAGTATGTGTGTGTGTGTGTGTGTGTGTGTTTGTGTGGGTGTGTGTGTTTGTTGTGTGTGTGTGTGCGTGCGCTTGTGGTTGGTGGGTGGGGACCTACTATGATTCAGTACAGTTCAGTTAATATTCTTTAATCATTAACACCCTTTTTTTTTTACCCTAACCCTAACCCTAACCTCTCAGTATTGACAGTCAAAATATTTGTGGCAAAAGGCGCTAAATCCATTATTTCTGGCAAAAGGCGCTAAATCCAAACAAAAATTAAATATGAAAAATTATGTAAAATACGTGCTGTATGCAGGATTTTTCCAACTAGCATTTTTATATCCTTTAGCGGTTGCTCTTCCACCTGTACTATAGATTTGATGAATAAACAGAGACAAATGTGGGTAATTAAAAAACACTGATTTGCTCGAAATTAACCGGAGTGGATTTAGCGCCTTTTGGTTGAAAGCTCTTCATTTGTTGGTTTATTATTATTTGTAATTTCAATATAAACCTTATGCTTTAAACGCTCTTATAGTTAGTGTTTTGTAAGTGTAGATACCATGGGCGTCGATACTTACGTAATACCCATTCATCAGGGGGGGGGGGGGGATGGATGAATGGATCATCCCCCCCCCCTGATCAATGGGTATCAATGACATATCGACGTCCGTGGTAGATACTATTTATCAGATTTGTTGTAATCATTGAACATAACTTAAGATACTGTATGTAAATGTGTTAATTTTGATACTACGTATTTGATAGATGCTCTACAACAAGTCGATATTAAACTGATTTATTTTTGTATCCCTCATATTTTGATAGGCCATGCTTAAATTATGCCACTATTAGATCAAAACCACTCGCATCCTTATTCATGTTTTGTACGGGTATGATATTTTGATTGAAAAAATAGCAACAAAAATGGGATTCCAACCCGAGACCTCTGGATTGCTAGACCAGTGCTCTTTACAACTGAGCTATAGAAAAAGCTAGTACGGCGCTCGTCCCTGAAGCCCCTCTATTTGCATTGCTCGAGTGGTATAATAATATTTTGTTTATTTCGTTTTAAATGTGGGGTCATTTTAAAGGGATAGTTGAGTTTAGGTATAGAGGGCGAAACATACAATATTTATGTGTGAGATAATTAAATTTAGTGTCAAATTAGATAGAGCATACGATTTGAATGACAGAATAATTTTGATCAAAATCGGTTTAGAAATGGCTTTCATATTCATGAACATAACCGTTTGTAATTATGTTGGGGCAACTCAATTATTCAATAATTCTGAACCAGCTAGCCGGTAAAAAAAAATGTTACGAAATTATGGATAGTTGTTTAGGGGTGGACTTACGTTTTATGTAAAGTTTGTATACAACTACACGCTCTATTGATCACTACATCATATCATTTACTGTTATTAACAATAAAACGAAACTCGTTTTATATGCACTGAATTTATGTGTGAGATATATTTGTAATACCTTCATGCAGTTCTGCAGTTTAGTTTGCATGATGTGCTATTGCTAAAATCCGACGTTGTCATGTTATCTGTCACCCATTAGTCGGTATAGTAACAATACAAATAATAGTATTAAAGAGGAAGTTCAACTGATGTAGAGAGAGCTCTTCACAATGAAATTTTGTTGTGAGGTAATGACAAACTGAAGGTCGAATTTGAAAGAGCATGCAATTTCAATGGCAGAATACATTTTATCTGGTCATAATTGTTTTAGAAATGGCTGAAATATCAATAAAAAAACATCCAATCGCCATAAATTCGATGATTTTTCAAAAAAATAAAAAAGGTAACATCCTTTTTCAAAATTGTCAAAAGCGGTTTATAGACAGTTGTTGCTGTTCTGTGTATCTAATCATTATTTCAACAAAACATAAAATGCAATACTTGTGCATGAAAAATGGTTGACACCAACACTTTTTTAGAGAGCGCCCTCTTGTGTTTAATAAAGGGTTTTGAAAAAAGTAATTTGAGTTAGCTGTTTGTAATTTTGAATACCTTTCGAGCATGTTGGAGTATCTATGAAAAACCGAGAGATCAATTTTCTAATCTCGTGTTTGCTAATGTCTGATTTGATTGAGCTTTACAAAATAAATATACTGCAGCTAGCACTGAAGGGCACGTCAGGTCACATCGCTGACAGTGGCAACACATGCAAACAGACCGTTTCGGAGGTAAATATTTGTATTGTGATGGAAACTGCTTGCTTGTATAAATGTATAAAGCCTCGCATACCAGTAACGAATATGGTAGTTATTTTGTAGGATGTATAGGAAACATCAACGCCAGTGCATGGTCGTGATTGAGAGGGACTGTGTAACAACACATAATGCTGGTTTGATATTCACCTGCGCCAACGGTTCAAAGTAGTGTGTATATTTCCACGCCGCCCCACATATAGTGTTTCAAATTATTAGCAAGTGCAGTACTTACGCCGTCATAAATAGTTCCTGTTCCTTGATCCTCGTGAATAAGATATATTATTCGGACAAGCAGACTAGAAAATGATCAACTGATGGTCCTGATCCACTGTTTCGGAAAACAAATCATACTTGTATGAAAATCATACTTTGCCATTGCAAATGGTACTACGCCACATATAGCCTGAATATAATTGTTGCATTGTCGCCACTCGCTCATGCATGGTATACTAGCTGCACCTGACGGACTTGTGCAGTACAACCGTAGTGATAACGTACACGGTACGTTATTGTGGGGATTTCCCCAATTGTGGAAATAAAATGGCGTTGCCGCCGCTCATGTATGGCAAATACAAGCGTACTGATAACTTACACGGTACATTATTATGGATCCCCCAGTGGAAGAAATTAACGAACATTGACCAACCCGTTGAATAATTCAAATGTATTCCAAAGACATGCATGTCCTTCAAACATTATACACATTTTTATATTTGTTTTATTTATATTGCTAATTTGTTAGTATAGTGATGTGTACATCAAATATGGGCAAGCAATGTGATAGGCATTGATATGGAATTCGTTTGCATTACTGGGTTGACATGCTGGATCGCAAAGGTTCACATTTTGTCTATGTAAACATCTTTACTGCATCCCTTAAAACCCGTCCCGATTGATTGATGCTGCTATAACATGTATTCTCCATATACTACAGCCCGAATAATTATTGGGATCAGTCCTGTTGTTTTATTTATTTTTAGTATTAGTGCAGGACATGTTTAAAGGTGTTGAAGATAATGAAGATATATATGCGGATGTTTACATTGCATTGAATTATGTAAATGCAATATAGTTTCAGAACGGTTCTACACAACATTTACGTCTACAGAAAAATTAAAGAGGGTATTTGTTATTATTTAATTATTTAGTTCTTTGTCACTACCCTGACATTTTCATGTATTAAATATTGCATACATGTAGGTTGCAAGCCGCAACAAATAATGCACTCAATAATACATTTTGACAATCTAAAATGTCGCCCCCTTGTGTGCATATACATCTGACCTAACCGACCGATTAAATACAATTGAAAACAGATGTTTACGCTTACTATGTTGATGTCACAAATCGGAATATATTTTGTCAAATTATATTTTAAAAAAGTAATTTGTGGGTCGTTTAACTCTTTCCCACCCATGTTTTCACATTGTCTATCGACTTGCAAATATGCGTTCAACAGAGCGAAATAATCATTATTGTTTAGAACGAACTGAACTAGAGCAACAAACATCGGGAATCCATTACTCAAATCTTTAACATACTATCTGAATATGGTGAATAAACCGGGTTATGTCTGAAATGCACACATGTTAGGGCGCCTGTTTGTGAATTATAATCCCGCATGTCCTCCCGTACTAGACAAACACACATTGTGCCATGGTCGGAGTAAGACATCCTCTAATATACATGTATAAACAAAGTGTGAATATTATACCAATAATTATACTAAGCCGTGAGAAAGAATAGTGGGAAATTACATCTGAGGAGGAACTGGCATAGTTACTACGTTGTCCCTCCGGAAATTTAATTTCCCCTATACTTGTGCTCTAACTACTTACTCCAGTTTTACTTTGGTATGCCAGATGCATATAAATATACTATTAAAAACAAACAAAGTTAGACGAATACATAAAGAGTGCACACATACAACTATTTTATTAGCATATATGCTTATAATGAAATGCGAGTCATTTGATCATTTTAAAAGTGATATTCACTTAATATGATTAAGTAAGGATTATCTGAGTACATGGTTACACCAATTATAAAGTTTACATTTCAAGTATGTTTCGCAATCCAATTACGGGTTGGATTATGTTGATTCATGGTAGCCTGGTAAAGTCTTTACTTTTATATTTATACGGTTCATATAGTATAAACTGTATTATTTTCTTCGGCTATATAACGACTATCACCTTATGTTTGTAAAATATCTTTTACTACATGAACTTCTTTCATCACACCACCTGATATTCTAATGTATGTTTATTCTAGCTATGAACGAAAAAGGGCAAAGAAAATGGGACTCCAACGGGAGACCTCCGGATTTCAAGACCGGTAAATGTACCATTTTAAAGACTTTGATTCCTTGAAGAAATAGCGTGGTCTATATCGTGACATTACAGCGGTCATCAAGTCAATGAAGTATAGTTGTCTGGTGCACGGGTTGACTGTAGCGTTGGTTATTAGGGTCGTTAAGAGATACGGCAAAGTCTATTCAATTGTATTTAATATAATGTTTATAATGAGTATATGTAAATTACATACAATAAAGTATTTAAAGAAGTACATTTGTATAGGTTTGTTTATATTACATCAAATCTTTATCTACACATATCATGTGTGTTGTAAGTCGTTCCAACTAGAATGCTCCCTCAAAGGGAATGGTTGGTTACATCAGTCATCAATGCAGTATAGTTGTCGGGTGCACGGGTTGACTGTATCGGTGGTTATTAGGGTCGTTAAGAGATAAGGCAAAGTCTATTCATTTATGTTTAATATAATGTTTATAATGAGTGTATGTACATGACATCCAATAACGTCTTTAAAGTGATACATTTGTATAGTTTTGTTACATCAAATCTTTATCTACACATATCATGTGTGTTGTAAGTCGTTCCAAGTAGAATGCTCCCTCAAAGGGAATGGTTGGTTACAGCAGTCATCAATGTAGTATAGTTGTCGGGTGCACGGGTTGACTGTATCGTTGGTTATTAGGGTTGTTAAGAGATACGGCAAAGTCTATTCAATTGTATTTAATATAATGTTTATAATGAGTATATTATGTACATGACATACAATAAAGACTTTAAAGTGGTACATTTGTATAGTTTTGTTTATATTACATCAAATCTCTATCTACACATCTCATGTGTGTTGTAAGTCGTTCCAACTAGCTCCCCATATGGTATGGTTGGTTACAGCAGTCATCAATGAAGTATAGTTGTATGGTGCGCGGGTTGACTGTATCGTTGGTTATTAGGGTCGTTAAGAGATACGGCAAAGTCTATTCAATTGTATTTAATATAATGTTTATAATGAGTATATTATGTACATGACATACAATAAAGACTTTAAAGTGGTACATTTGTATAGTTTTGTTTATATTACATCAAATCTCTATCTACACTTCTCATGTGTGTTGTAAGGCGTTCCAAGTAGAATGCTCCCTCTTATGGTATGGTTGGTTACAGCAGTCATCAATGAAGTATAGTTGGCTGGTGCACGGGTTGACTGTATCGTTGGTTATTCGGGTCGTTAGAAGATAAAGCAGAGTCTATTCAATTATTTGGATATAATGTTTATAATGAGTAAATGTACATTACATTCAATAAAGTCTTTAAACATTTGCATAGGTTTGTTTTTATTCCAGGAACCCTTTCTCCCACACATCAGACGCTTGTTATGATTTGTTCCAGCTAGATAGTTCCCCCATAGACGTAGGTCTGGTTGTAGTTGTCATCAGTGAAGTAGTCTGGAGCACGGGTGTGGCCGTTGTGTTGATCATTAGGGGTTCTGCCACTGTTAAGTCCGCCTCAAGCTCTCCTAGGCTGTCAGATATAAAACATAATCAAATCAAATATTACATTTGTATCGAATTGAAACAACGTACGATCAAGATTAACAGGCAGACAGGTGTGGAAAATCCCAGAAACTAAACGGTAAAATGCTAACGTTTATCCCCGACAACTAATCCGTCAATATAGAGAATGTCTAGACCCCCAAAACAGTGCTTTGAAATCGACTATTTTGAACATTTCAACATTTTTGAAAAAACTTAGATGGTACTCAAGATAAAATTCATGTGCCCACACAAATCACGTGGAAATGTTCGATTTGAATCTACCCTGATACAATGATACAAACATTTTAGGGTTTGCAAGAGCCTGATTAGTATACATTCAATTTGATGATCGTGTAAATATGCTTAAATTTACTCACCAAACGAACGGGTTACATGCTCTCACTGGTCGGCTAGCTTTGATAGCCGATGAACCAGTTCCTCGTTGCATCTCCATGGTAACCATCATTTCGATAGAGGGGATGAACATGAGAGCCCCCTCTGATCTGGTTGTCGACGCCCCTCGCCTTGGAGACCGGGTATGGAACGCCGGCTGTTTCGTGAACGAGGTGTGGTCCTTTCCCGGCTTCGCTGCGTCCCTTCTGGGCTCTATCATTGTATGGATCACGCCCATACTGTTGACTACTTCGTATTTTTTGACAGATTACGCACATGGAGAAAAGCAAGATGAGAGCGACCAGAACCAAACCGAGGCTGAGAGCGATGATGAAGACGGACGCTATTCCATCTATTTATTTTCGAGAAGTGAGAGATGTGTATGCTTTCTTCATTCATTATGGTCTTTATTATATATACTCATATTTATGTATGACAAAGTGAACATTATTATATATTAAATTAAAGGAAATGTAGTCCTCTACAGGCAGGGTATAAATTAAAGGTGCGATTGCTCATGCATGAACTGAAATGGTCAATTAACAATAGCAAGGTCTGTTTTCAAAAATAGCAAAAACAATGGAGGACCGCACCATTCGACTGCAATGAGTAAGCGTCCTGATTGAAACAAGATGTGCGGGGCAAGTCAATTATGACACTCAGTAATCTTATTGTCATGAACAAACTCCGAAATGCACATTTTCCAATAAAAGAGGGCCAGATAACCAAACATACTGGTCTGTCTTTGAGGCATAAAGCTTGTATGTTTCATATGTCCCCTGCAAGTTTAAAGGGATAGTTGAGTTTTGATATATAGTGCGCTGCAGATAATACTTTTTTTTGTGAGATAATGAAAAACCGAGTGTATAATTTGAGCATAATATTTTAATGACAGAATAAACTTTATTTAATCAAAATCGGTTAAGAAACGGTTGAAATATCCATAAACGTAACCATTTATAATAAATGTGGGGCCCCACAATTATTAGATCATTTTGAACCAACCGTTCAAATTTGTTTAAATATGCTTCCTTTTTTCAAACATTTTCAAAAGAAGTTTGTTAACAGTTGTTGATTATCTCTCTATGTAATCACTATTTTGACGAGCCATCACATGCAAAATATTTTATTTTAAATGGTTGCAACCAATAAGTTTTTAGAAAACGCCCTCCTTAGTATGAACGGCTTTTTTGGAATGATAACATACTTTTTACTTAGTCGTTTGTAATTTTGTATTCCTTTCGAGCATGGTTGAGTGATAACTATAAGTTTGTAATGTAATGGTGCAGGTTTTGGTTACTGAAATTCAGTTTGACCAAAACTGTACTCTCTTTACTAGAACTAAACTATCCCTTTGTCCATAGTTCCCAAGATAGGTGACATGTTAGAGACTGCCCTAATGGTTGACCAAGGGAGGCATTAGGTTTTTAAGATCTTTGGACTACGGTAGAATTCTTGAGAAGAATTTATACCAAGTTTTTTTGCTGAAATAAGGGAACAAACTTTGGTTTCGACGAATAAACCTTAGCCATGGAATTCCCTATTTGGTTAGATTTGGATGAAAATAAAACCTATAAAGTTAACAGTTTGTCTTCATTTAAACTTTTTCTATTGAGATGAAACTTAAAAAGATCACATTTGTAATACAAAATTGATGCAAGGTCATGAATATAGCGTTTGTTTCATGCTTGTCAACATTTAAATGGTTAAAAAGATGTATCATTTTTGCTATTTTGAAAACAGACCTTGCGGTGGTTAATTGAACAGTGACAACTGACAAGGCATGCATAAATGATTTATCCTGGATTTTAAACAAAACAAATACATGAATTTTACAATTCGTATATACATTTGCAATCGTTTGTATTATACAAAGAAACGAATTACGAGCTTTTTTTCCCAGGGGGCTATGTAATTGTACGTTGTTCATCTTTTTGTATGGTACTATAAGGCACACAAAACAAGCAATCGAACAAACAACAAACAAAACAAATTGATAAACCAAACAAAAACGGAAACCAAAACAAATTCACTGTCTATGCTTACCAGTGACAGTCAAACTAGTGGGGTCGACACCAATGGAATCATTTCCCACAGTGAAGTTACCACCATCCAACCCGGTCTCGATCATGTTTGCGACATCGTCGGGCGAAACCCCACTCTCGACCACGATCTGGAAGTCGGCGACCACGCTCCCTTCTCGAAATCTCAGGTTGCGGATAGCGCGGATGATGCGCAGTCGCAACAGGATCTGAAAGTAAGAGTAAGACAGTTAGTGACAGATTCTACAGGTTTTGTGAATTAAATAGTTGTAAGCCTTCTTTTGCATTACAAATCAAAATTTAACTTGTAATGCAAAAGAAGGCCTACAACTATTTCATTTAAATGTAGGATACAGTCTTTTTACTGTAAAGAATGGAATAATATAACGTTTCTAGGTTAAAAAGTCTGTAACAAGAATCTAATTTGTGTGTATTGTGTCTATTTTTTTTTTGTGTCTATAAATAACAAGTTGTTGATGATAATAATGATGCAAATTACATGTATAATAATACAAATGATAATAATAATAACACTAATATAATAATAATAATGATAATACACCAGCATTTTTAATGCGCCATCAACTATACATTCTATTCCGAGAAGCATTATACTGTACAGTATATTATTAATCTTAAAGCCCTTCTCGATAAGTCCGTGAATTGTTTAAAAGTTTATTTCATTTGTTTGCTTCGAAAATAATACAAGCATCAAATAATTGCAGAAAAGTATTCGAATCTTCCTGGATAGTGTAACAGCCGTTAAGTAACGATATTAGTAGTATTTAACCCATTCGCGTTATACAACTTTTTTCAGTAAGGAAATAATCTTGAGTCAACGGAAGTCCTACCTAATACTTGGAAGAGCCGTACATATCTGTTAAGAACTTCATGACTTACCAGTTGGCGAAATATGCGCGCCAGGTTCTTGTATTCTTCGCTTGTTTCGTCTAGCAGCGGCTCACTGAATTCGAGGGGAACTCCGTTGAAAGACGTTATTGTCAAGGAAATTTGGAACACCAACACCTCTGTTCATGGAAGAAAGAAAATATGAAAGCAATGAGTGCTTGCATAGAACACGAATACAAAACTCCGAATGAAAATTAGACAATAGGAACAACTTTTTAAATTATACAAATCCCATTGTGTCGTGTGATGGTATTGAACACATATGTGGCTCTCTTGTTCAGTACACGCCCTAATTTCCAAATGTGGGTCATTTGCTTTTTAAAAGATACCATTCAAATCACCAAAAGCAATTTAGCTTCAGTCTTTGAATTAATGTGTCAGTAGGAATATATTCCACTTAATCAACATTACTGGTACTTACCGTAATCGAAGTTGGCGCCCATCTCATCGCAAATGGCATCGATGCTGCTGAACCCCGTGTACTGGTTCAGCCCATCCCCGGTGATGTAGGCATCTATATTGACTCCGGACTCTGGTGGAAACAGCCGCCTCACTACAGCGATGGTGTCAGCCGTGTACCGCTTGCAGCTAGAGGCTTCGGTGAAGAGCATGATTGCGTTTGCCACTATTTCACCTGCGACCGTTTTTCGTGTAATCACCGTGTTAGGTGGATCAAAGAAGGATGGAATTAAGATATTGGGAACATTTTCATAATGCATAATAGGAAGGTTTGAAATAGGCGGTGTTATGTTTAGAATAACGGCAATGCTCTTAATGCGTGCAATAAAGGTAGTGATTGGGCTACACTAGTATTGCATGCAGCATTTTCCCTTTATGTTAAACATAGTCTTTGTTTAAATTATTGAATCAAATTGTATAAATATTCAAGCGGTCGACTTTTTTTATTTTGGTTAAATGATAACAACTTATCCATGGTATTCGGAAAATATTTTTAAAAAAGAAGACATGATGAACATACTTTCCATGTTGTTTAAGAATCATTTTATTGAACTTTTAAATGTCTGTTAAACCCTTTTATATTTTGTGTATTAAAAAAAAACATATTAATTCATCGAAAATGTCAACAAATTTCGAAATTATTACCCCCTGCTGTGCTTGCGCTGTGAATTTCGCTGCAAAATGCTAGGCGATTGTTAAAACCCAGGGCCCGAAACCCTATTTCCACGAAGTCAACGATAGCATTTGTTTGGTCTCCAAAAGTCGTCAGTAGGTTGCTCCAGTCGTCGCACAGATAGGTCTTCGCCAGGTCGAGATAGTATCTGTTTAGGTTGTGACCAGAAAGATAATTGAGGTAGGAACTGTTTGTAAAGGTGCAATACAGGGTGGCCCCAAAAAATGGAACGGGGCACTTCCCCAAATATAGTGCCAAACAAATTATGTCCATCTGATATATTTTCCAATGAACAACGATACCAAAAACAGTAGTTTTGGTCGTGTAGATTTTGTTTTAGGGGGCTCTGATAGTGGCACCATGTCAGGCTCCCATCTTTGTCAATTTTCACCAAGTCAATGCCTGGTAAATCGCACTTACTACCCGTAATATTGTTAGTGCGCACTTAGCCGTATGCCGAGAGAATGGACATGGTCGTTCAATGGTGTTACAGGTTAACTGGCACTGACTTGGTAACAATTGACTAAAATGGGCACCTTACATGGTCTCACTCACAGCGTCCTAAACTATATTATGGGAAGTGCCCCGTTCCGTTTTTTTTTTGAGGGGGGGGGGGCACCCTGTATAGGCATGGGAGGGGGACACCCTTGCCAGACGTAGTTATTCTCTAGATCAAGGCAGTACAGTCAAACAAGCATAGACGAGCGTGGAAGGAAAGATGTGTAATGGGGGTGTGGGGGGGGGGGGGGGGGGGTGGGGGTAGTACATTATATTGGGAACAGAAATGTACAATTTCGGCAGGAAAACAACCCTTGTAACTTGTAAGTACTCTGTTTGATCATTAATGTTGGGGGAACTTCATGACACAACAAGGCAGATGTAAAGGCAGTAAAATCTGTTTGTATTCACACAATTCTGCATCAATATTGTTTTGTTTTTGCCCAATAGACACAGCATCATTTGAAAACTTGGCAATGTATACACCTCATCTACCAAAATCATGCTGCCTGTTTTGTGTGCACTACATAGACGATGCCCATTTTAGCATCGTTCTATCATTGGTTTTTGCTGGTCTCGTGTATCTATTCAGTCGAATGCCCAACATGCAAACAAGATAATTATAGCAAATCACATCCCTCTCCTCCATCAATTGCTCAAACTGGTCCCTATTTCATGAAGTTCTTCTCGTTAACGCGTATGAGGCAGGGGCCGCAGTACGTAGCCACCCGAGAGTTTAAATTAGGAATTCGTTGGCAAATCTGTTACATTTGGACAAACTCATGTTATACGTCAGGCGAATTATTCAAGGTTAGCTGAACATTTTTTAGGAACAACAAATATTCGGTGAAATATGATCAGCATTTTGACAAAGTATGTAACATACAAATTTACCCGTTTAAGAGCTCCTTCATGAAATCGACCACCTGGTTGGGCACGGAGCGGAGCAAGAACCGGTCGGCGACCCCGCATATGATGTCTGGGTTGGTGAGGACGGCCGGGTCCATGGGATCCACACCGTAGATGTCTTGGATTGAGTTGTAGAGAGGCGTGATGATCATTCCTTCTAATTCAAACCCCATCCCGCTATCTGTGAGTCCAAATAGTACTATAATTGTGATTTGTGATTTGTTATGAAACATTCGAATTCGTGAATAACGTTGTCTTTAAGGGACAGGCCCTCTTTTGCAAGCCAAATTTCAAAAATTGCGAAAGAAAATGTCATTTAAAGGGATAGTTGAGTTCTGGTAAGGAGAGTACAGTTTTGGTGAAACTGAATTTTAGTAACCAAAACCTGCATCATTACATTACAAACTAATAGTTATAACTAGAAAGGAACACAAAATTACAAATGACGTAGTAAAGATCATGTTATCATTCAAAAAGAGCCGTTAAAACGTAAAAGGGCGCTCTCTAAACACTCATCGGTTTCAACCATTTTGAATAAAATATTGTGCATGTGATGTTTTGTTGAAATAGTGATTAGATAGAGAAATAACCAACAACTATTTAGATACCTATTTTGTAACTTTTTGAAAAGAGGAAGCATTTTTTTTTTTTTTTAACGGCTGGTTCAAAATTCTGTAATAAACCTTGGGAACCAGCTTTATTACAAATTGTTATATTTATGGATATTTCAGCCGTCTCTGAACCGATTTTGATCAAACAAAGATGATTTTATTATTTAAATATTATGCTCTTTCAAATTTTACACTCAGATTGTCATTACCTCACACAAAAATAAGTAGTCTAGCGCCCTCTCTACCAAAACTCAACTATCTCTTTAACAGCATGCCTGAAAAAAGACGAGCTTGAAATCTCTTTTTCGTGTTATTGACCTCAAACTAATAAAACGACATCCAACTTTTAATAGTGCATTATACGTGTTATCACCCGGTGAGAAAGTTCGCACACAGATTCCACGGAGTACCACGTTGCTGTGCGTGACCCCTACGTGACCCGCGCTAGCTACGTGACCCGCGGAGAGATCAAACATCGGCATAAGCGAATACCAAACAAAATAACCAAACCTCACTTAAACTGAGTACATGTTTTAGATCCTTTTACGTGACATACCTTAACCAATGTCGGCTTCACAATACCTTTACAAGAATAAGTACAATGTTGTTGTAATATTATGCTAAATCAGTTAAACTCCTTTATTGACCGATAGTTTGATGGAGGGATGCATTCGTTTTTCATTCGTAGAATCCAAATTACAGGGCTGTTCGATCTGATTTTTGTATGTGTCTTACATTCATCCCCATCCGTCAATTGGAAACTGTTCAGACGTTTTGTAAAAGGGGCCTGTCCCTTTAAAGAATAAACTAATTGTGGTAAACCGTAATGGTAGAGTATGTAAGAAGCAAGTTGTATTTGTGGAACATGCTCCTTTATACAATTATGAAAGTATTGGTATACATAATACTGCAAGTATAATCTGAAATGGGTCCAGAATATACTAGATTACATTACATTATGCCTATTATCCGCACTCGCTAATCTATGAGGCAAATTATGTAATATTTGTGACCCTTCTCCACAAAACGACCAATAAGTTTAAAAGAAGGGGTGAGCTGATCTTTAGATGACATACTAGACAAGTATTACCTTTACAATGTGTCATATACGGACTAAGCAAAACCTCTAGAACAATTAACGCTTAATATTTGTAACACGTCTAAATTCTAGAAGAGGGAGAAAACGGCTGCTTTAAATGTCGGCTTCCATTCAAGCGCTGTAATAATTATGATCATGTTTATTGGATGAAAATTCATATTTTCCGAAAAGGTAGTTAAAGGGGTAATTCAGTTTTGGTAGAGAGGGCGATGCACAACACATTTTTTGTATGAGATAATGGAAAACTAAGTGTCGAATTTAAAAGAAATGCAATTTTAATGGCAGAATAAACTTTATTTGGTCAAAATCGCTTTAAAAATGGCTATAAAAATCAATAAATATATTTAGTCGTAGGCCCAAATTTATTCGATAATTTAATTTGTTTTAAATATGCTTACTCTTTTTTGTTTATGTTACAAAACGTCACATGCATAATTTTGTATGAAAAACAGGTTATAACCAATACATTTTTAGAAAGCGTCCTCTTGTGTTTTAAAGGCTCTTTTTGAATGATAACAGGCTTTTTACTTAGTCGTTTGTAATTGTTTACACCTTTCGAGCATGGTGGAGTTATAACTATTAGTCTTAAATGTTACTGCGCAGGTTTTGGTAACTTAGCCAAAACTGTTCTACCCCTTTAAAGTTATCCCAGAATCTCATAATTGCAAACAGAATGCGACTATTTCAGATTGAAGAGAAACTTGACCCCCCCCCCCCCCCCCCCCTCGTGATTTAAGGGTCATTTTGTGGTGTAAGGTCACATGTTAACGTCTTTTAAATGGCAATTAGTCTTAAGATTACATCATGATTATACTTATACAACACAACAATGTTGGGAACGTTGGAAACGTTGGCACGCACGCACTTCATTGCTAGTAGGAGGAACGTAGCGTTCTATATGTATTACGTTCGGGGATAGACTAACCTGTCTGTCGGCGTCGTCTTTCGGTCGTGGCATTCTCAGGAATCATGGCTGCAATCTGGCTCCACACATTCTTGCACAGGACCGTAGTATCGGGGTCTGTTTCTTTAGAGGCTGATACGATCGGCGTACAAATCGGCTGCCAATACGACGCAGGGAATCCACCATTCGGAATCGCGCTTGAGACAGCCGGGAGGACGATCTCACACGCGTACGACAAGGTGTCTAGAGCTCGCGGCTGGTTCCACATCGCACCAGCGTTTCGGATGATGAACTTGACGTCGAGTCCCGGCAGGATTACGCCCGGACTTTGGAAGGGCATGTAAGGCGTCGTCTGCGCGGATGCCATAGCCATAATCGTTATGGCAACCATAATGGTGGAAATTCGTAAAGGTGCCATAGTGATATCTCATTGATATTCCCGATAATCTGTCAGGCTAAGATATTTGATGAAAATGTGGGTGAAATAAAAACAATACGTGATGAGAAAACGTTTTTTTGTCTGCATTATCCCTTAGATGCTAATTTCCAGCCAGTGATAATTTACATTAACGCTATTCGGACAGTTTTTAATAATACTAAATTCCTCCCGTTTTCGAGCATTTTGGGGCCTTTTTCGGATTCCTATTTTCCCATTTATTTGTACGCAAAAAACATGATGCACTGAAAACCCTTTTTTTTCAGCTGTGAAGACTTAATTACAATTCGAGGGAGCGTTTGGAGCTTTTTATATGCATTTATAGAGGCACAAAAATAAATAAATCCACAATCAATATCAAACTAAAGACATACATAGATAAATTCAACAATTCAAATTAATCAGCGATATTCAAATTTGAGATTGCGAACAAATGAACGAAATGTTTTATGATGTAGTAACCCATATTTGTGTATTAGTTAACTGATAACATGGTTGAACGAACGAATACAGTCACTCGGAATTGTGATTGTGTTCATTGCCTTAGGGGGTGTTACCCACACACCATCCATGAATACGTGTGATGCATCACCTTTGACTTATTATATAGGGCTGACATTGCATCCCGTGTGGAACGAATTATGATTTGTGTATAAACGAATGCTTGCAATAGTACCGTACAACAATTGAAATTGTAAAATATCATAATTTATGCAAATTAAACTGCATTATGGGCAGGGTGTGTGATGAATTTGTCTAAACATGTTTGAGTATGTACCATTGTTGAATATATTTGGTTTATCTAAAGTTTCATCTGAACTTGATATCTTATTGTGCAAATATTATAGACCAAGAACTGTCAATTGACACTTACAATTAACCAAAATTAAAGTTAAAATTAACGTCAACCTATTACCCATGATTTAAATTGAAAAAGCCGAACTCAACTTCTTTACTGAGATTTCAACATAGTTTCAAACATACTCTCTTCAGCTAATGGTTACCAAGGCAAAATTTAGTAGCAAATGCTTTTAATATTGTATGCACACATATTTGCAATAATAAGATTACCAAAAAATTCAACAAATTTGGAGAAAATAAAAAGAAAACTGTGAGAGCTATGATGACAAGTATGATTGGATGTATCGGGTTGAACGTATTTCGTATCATTAAAGTTAAAGGGATAGTTGAGTTCTAGAATAGAGGGCGCTACACAACATAATTTGTTGTAAGATAATACAAAACTGGGCGTCAAATTCGAAGAGCATACAATTGTAATGACAGAATAATCTTTATTTGATCAAAATCGGTTCAGAAATGGCTGAAATATCCATTAACATAACCATTTGTAATAATATTGTGGGGCCCCACAATTATTTTATAATCTTGAACCAGCAGTTACACAATTTAAAAAAAATGCTTACTCTTTTCAAAATTGTACAAAAGATGTTTTTAAATAGTGGTTGATTATCTCTCTATCTAATCTCTATTTCAACGAAACATCACAGGTTCAATATTTTATTTTAAACGGTTGAAACCGATAAGTGTTTAGAGAGCCCCCTTTAGAGTTTTAACGGCTCTTTTTGAATGATGATAGGCTTTTTACTTAGTCATATGTAATTTTGTATTAATTTCGAGCATATTGGAGTGGAGTTATAACTATTAGTTTGTAATGTTATGGTGCAGGTTTTGGTTACTAAAATTCAGTTTGACCAAAACTGTACTCTCTTTACCAGAACTCAACTATCCCTATAACATCAAATGCTATCATATTTTTTATTTCAATCAATGACAAAAATCTGTTTCAATATAACTTTCCTAACATTGCCTAACAAAATTATTGAGCCATTGTGTAATTTGTTGAGACCATTCGCTCAAGCATTGAACACTACATTCTATTAAAAACATAGTTAAACTCCAATAGTATAGTTCTATGAAAATACTGTTTCGTACATTTTCTTAAAGGGATCTAGTAACTATGTCCATATTCAAACTAAATTATTTAAGTTAAAACTCAAGCGGTTATCTAAAAACCTCTTTGTATTTGTATACCAATATCTGCATTGAACAGGGTTTTTTCGAATTCTTTCTTGTTGAAAATTATTCTAGTGGTCAGATTTGGAATTATACACCAGAAAGTTATACATTTGTTCTTAGTTATGGGTCAGCGAATTATTTAGCATTTTCACTCATTAATTACTCGGCCGTATAACATACATTTAGCGTGCAATATTCACATATTACATAGTGGATATAACAAATCACAAAATGGATTGGCCATTCAAGCTACTATATGCATTAAATAATCAAATACACATTATTTCCACATAAAAAAGGCATGGCTGATACTTTACAGATCTACGGATTTACAGCATTTATTATATGACAAATTTGTATTAGCTGGGATCATTACACTGTCAATTAGTCACATTCAGAACTGTCTGTCACACTGGATTTATTTAAAACCAGTTTGTATTACACAGCTTTTAATACAAATCATCAAGTTATTTAATTATGAAAAGTTGATGTCCAATCAATTATTTGTTATCATTATTTACATCAATTATTACAGGTGTGAGAGAACTTCACTGGACATTATTTTGTGCTCATCTGCATATCGACTTGCCTCTGGAAATATCACTTTGATCTTGTCATATTAGTTGGCAAGTACGTTTTAATGTAAATCTGACATCTTTTTGACGTAAAGTTATTATGTATATCGCAATATTTGGTTCAGCTTTCATCAAATATATACTCTGATTATATTGAATAATCCTGAATAAAACCTAATAATTGAGGCTGATTATATCGTCCAGTTACAACGACTTCCCTCACTTTTATACTAGTAATTACCAATTTAAGTTGCGGATTTCCACTGCATAATCGAAATCAACTCATTACATTTGTAAGCGTTTATATACAATTAAATCTAAATTAGTATAACATTACGCATCTGCATGAAATATCATCAGCTAATCGCGCCTTAGGGGTGGGAGCTGTGTCAGTTGGACAATTCATATAATAATCGATTGTGTCACTTCTACAAAGTAGTGTTTTCACACCGTCATAAAAAGGTATTGCATTGTTTACGTTATCAAAAAGTTAAATACTTACGTCATAAAACAGTAGTATATGTTTATTAATGCTTGTGTTTCAGTCCAGCAAATACAACAGGCGAACGACTAAAATGAAACAATCTTAATTCCTTTTAAAATACTCTGATCAAGCCACAGCTTAGCAAACGCCAGTCATGTATCATTAGTATACAGCCGTGTCATGCAATATTATGCCAGATGCAACATGAATATATCATCGTGTTGAAATGGTACTACCGTCGTCCATGCATAAAAATCGTTATGTGCCAGCGTGTATGCGGAGTTAAAGCGAACCAATACGTATAACACAAAGCAAACTGTGTAGGAAAACTTATTTTCACGCACCCCAAATGTCTCTGAATCTCCCCTTCCATTAATTCTTTTGAAGAGTGTGCATAGTTTCTGTTTTGCTATTGCAGGCTCTTTATGGATGCTCTGAGTGGTGCCATCCTTTTTTGTTTGCTGCCGAAACGTGATGTTTTTTCTGGACTGACGTTGATTGGTCTAGCCAAATGCCATTTTAGCTATTAGTTTAATAAAGTATTTTTATCAAAAATTGGAGCAAACAAAAAACATTGCACTGCTCATAGTTTAGCATTTGGAATCAAAATCTTTAGTATGAGTTTTATTTGCTTCTACTTCGAAAACATGTGAAACATGATAGTGGTCCAAAACCACTATCTCGGCACAATTGAACAGTCAGAAAATTTCAAAAATAAAGTTCTTGCCAAACGTTTGATTTTAATGCCAATCTAAAGGACATACTTGGTAGTATATACTCCGAGAAAATTGGCACCAAATGTTAATGTGCAAGAATTGTGTGCTTCATTTCGATAAAAAGGTGTATCATACGTTACCATCAACATTTCACATGATAGCTAGTTAGTTTCAAAGTTGATAACTGAAGGTTACAATCATGAAAATAAACAACAAAGTGTATATAAAACCATTGAAACATATTTGTGAACATCGCATCTAGTTAACGTCCGTTAACGATCCCCAAAGATATGTGATTTGGCCGAAACGTGCAAAATCTTTGTTTGACTTAAGGTAACAGCACACCCCTTTTCAGGACACTGTTCATGCATCTGGGAGAGTAGCTATTCAATTTGTATGGCAATTATAATCATTGGCCCTAGTTCATGGATGTCAATATAGAGTAACACATAATTCAACTCATACTACGGGTATCTGTATAGTGAACCATCCAGGAACTTTTGGGTAAACGTTATAAAGCAAGATGTTTAAGAGAGTGTATTCGAACACACGGGCCTAATACGCCATTAAATCGTAATGATGTAGTTACAAAATCAGGTCTATATTTCTATCCAAGCATAGGCAGAGATCAGTGGAACTAGGGCTGGTCCTGCGCCATGGTCGTGGGAACAGCCCCCTGATCACGGTTTGTGTGCGACACACATGAACAACTTCCAACAAACGTTATGCACTGAACTCTGTATGAGCTTCACTTTGTGTCCATGTTGTACGTGTATATCACGATATAAATTTGATATTTACACAGAGCGTCCTCGAATTGTGGTAATAGATTTCCTTTTCAAATCGAAAATTTTCTCATATTCACACATATCCTAGTCAAAGGCGCCGATTCATTTGGAAAACACAATGCATCAATAGAGTAAAAATACCTTCTTTTGTTTGTGAAATCTAGTATTTTCCTATTTTTGTTCGAATTTGAAACCGATCGTTGTGTCTTTTCAAATCGAATGTTCACACGTGACTTATTTGAATTCGAGAATGCGATGCGTTTTGTTTACTTTGGTAATTTGAAAAGATGTTTTGTACTATATAGAATAATACAATTGTACAGGATCCAGTAACTAAAGGTGCATGACAGGGAGGATTGAGCATTTTGGGGGGAATCTATTCATTCTAAAGTTCGTCGACACCTATATGATACATGCTACGCAGAAAAAAATTCGGCATTATCATAGTAAAGTATATCAAGGGACTTTGAATTGGGTAATGTTCATCGTACCGTGTCAGTGAAAACATTAAGAGGGTATCATTGTCCGTGTACCTTCCAATCGTGAGGTCCCGAATTCACAATTTCCAGGATCCCGTTGCAGAATAAGATGCAGACTCGACTGTAAGTTACAATCAGTTGTACGTCAGAAAATGTGCGCGTTTCAACTAATCAGATTTGCGCATTTAGTCACATGATCTGACTTGCAAGTAATTGCAACTTTACAATCGATTGCATCTCTTTCTAGTGTATATACGTCATTCGATATATAAACACAATCCGACCTTGTTACCCACAACGCGGAGAGCATTCCAGCTAGGAACTTTGTCCAGCTAGGCACATATGAAGAGCTTTCTTCCAAAAGGCGCTATATCCACTTTTTCAATTTTCGAGAAATACAAGTTTCTTTGCCCAACTTTGTGTATATGCCTGTGGGAATATGAAAATTGAACTTTCTATATTTTGATTTTAAAATAAGTAATTTGTCGTAAAATGTGGATAGCTTCTTAGCTTATAAATGTAGATATATCGTTAACTCAATTGTTATGGAAAGGGGATTTAGCGCCTTTTAGAACTGAGCTCTTCATATACAGTGTGAAAAGTGAGACCTTGTGAAAAGGAGAGTGTGTTCACATGTTGATATAATTTGATAATGTGACACATTGTTATAAAATGTGTTTTTCACACTTAATGTGACTGTGTTCCTTACGGTACGATGGCTTATCTTGAATTTTGTATCATCCGAAATATACTGTTATCTAGAAATATTGTAGTAGGCTATATATTCCGGAATCTCATTTCAGGAATCCAGTTTGGTACATGCGTGTATATTATTATTGATACTAATGACAAAAACCAAAGGACTTAAAAGAGGGCACATGAGAAAGCATCGTTACAGAAGACTTTTTTTTATTAGTTAGTACTATACCAATATATAAAATGCAAATCATTTGACAATTATCTGTGTCATCTAACATTTAATATACTTACATAGTTTTTAAAATCCGAGGCACATCATATCATAATTGATAAGTATGACAGCAATTACCATGTATACAATGATTAAAAATGATCACGTGATCTAGTAATATCGTAGTAATTGTGCTTAATCAGACGAGGGGTTGTAATGAGCATTTACACAATTCAATTTCGTTAAAGTGTATCATGCGCCAAAATTATATTATACATGAATGTTATATGACCGAGTAATGACCATAAATGCAAAGTGATACTTGGTAACTCATTACAGTAACTTTGAACACAGTTGAAATTCTTACGTTTTACGGGCGACAACTTCGGAAAACCGAAACCTGCACCCCGGAGCTACGTTTTGCGCATGTGCAATACAAAGGTCAATCGTACGAATTCGGCATTCATCGAATTGAAAGGACTGGATAAGGTTCTTTACTTGTTATTCCTGAGTACATCGATTGGAAATTCCTTGATGCGAAGGTTGATCAATTGTTCTCATGAAAGTAACAAAGGATATCCCATGACAACCATCTGCCACTCTGAACATGGCTGCACAGAGTAAAGGCTTTATATCCTACCCATGATTGTAGAATTCAATGGTCAAGGGGTCAAACGTCCCATATGCTATATGTGAACTGGTGTATTGGTTAGACGGACTCAAGTATGTATGATAGAACCGTTAAGGTTCTTAGTAAATTGTACATTTTGACAATGTTCCTAGATGCCTTTAAATTGTTGTATTATATTGCTAGAAGAAAAACGATATTCCCTACGAGTTCGTTAAATTGCAGTATATATTTCAGTCAGAGTTATGCCTCCTAAGAGCTAAAACACTTATGATTAACATAGCTAAAGAAAGTATGTTCAAATTCATCAACTAAGTACATTTGTTCTTTCCCTAAAGAAAATATGTGAAGTGAAAACAAATATATATGTAATTATGCAAGACTCAATTAAATGCAGTTAAGCAATTATTATAGTCGATAAAATAATAGTATTCACAAAAGAGTTCTACATTTAAGCTACCATCATTACTGCGCAATATACAATAAACATACACTTTATCCCGATTTATATCTATAAAGAACAACATAAACTAGTCATTTAATTGTATACACGATAACTAGACCAGTCCTCGTTGTCTCGCTAATGTAGGGTGGAGAATGTTGGCAATGTTATTAGATCCCTTAAATAGTGGAAAGACTGATATTCACAAACGCTATGCTCCACTGAGTCGACTGGAAATCGAAATACTATAATGCACATAGTTCAATTCGTGTTCAATAGGTTCATTATAGTAATTCAAGTACAAAGATACAACCACAAATACAAATCACTGTAATGATTCATTATTGATATATACATATACAACACTGTATAATTATTATGAATGTGAACGGTATTTGCAAATTAACACACTCGTGAAGCCAACATTGTAATTGTCTGTTCTACCAACAAGATAATACTCGTCAAGAAGGCACTTGTTTATGTTTGTAAATTGATTCTTAAAACATATGTTGCTCATCATGTGAGTTCATTATTGTGGTAACATGAAAGTTTATTTGTAGAGACTTTACAATACAAAAAAAGTTGTTTCTATTTAAAAATAACCTTCTACAAATGTTGCATAGTATGTAACATGAAGCTCTTTCAAATCATTATATTTCATTGTTCGCATAGATAACTTAGTTTTTCTTTAGATTTGTGAGTACCTTTTATTCTATACATTATTTTTGTTCATTTGCTGACTACTCGAACGTGAATTAGGCACTATAATGATTATTTATATTCACTACAAATTACCTAATTATACACTGTATGCATATTATATTACATACATCTTATTTAAGTACATGTTATGTCATTGGTCTTGTATTTGTTTGATTTTTAGTAGCTTTTCTCACATGTTTAGGCAGTTACGTACTGTACTTCAAGCGAACAAAAGGTAATAATTCCACATGTTAATTATTACGGCTCATGTACAATTCATGACGATGTTTTATCTTTGGGCCAGATATTCCTTACTAATATACAATCAAGTCAGATATTCTTATTCGTATTTCCCATTTTTCTCAGCCTATTTAAGCTTTGTTTTATCTTTAAAACCATATCTTCTTCCACGTACTACACTTAGCTAAATTAGAAAAAAATTCTTCTAAACCAAACCAGGTTTTTACTATCCCTATAAAATGACACTAGAGCTTTATCTGTAAACATATCTGGGTCAAACAAACACTATAAATGCATATTCAGCACCAATAAAGATGGCCACGCTATTGGTTTCACAACAACATGGATAGGTGCAAATTAGATGGTATCCGTCAATCAACATACCAACAAACCTCCCTATTGTATATAACGTGCTAGATCGGTTAGCGCCCATTTATTTTGAGGTTAATGCGTGTTATGTTACGCAGTGCAGTAACAATGTTATGCTATTGTGAAATTGTTCTACGTCATATCCGTGTTGTTTTTGTCTTAAGGGTGAATCAATAATAAAGTTGATGTTGATTACAACGAAGGCTGCTTAGAGAGGTCAGCCTTTCACAACGGAGTGAACAAGGGTATACTTTATCCAAGCTGCAATGTATATCAGTGGTGTCTGTCCATTCATCTAGAGACTGAGAACCATCACTCCGAGGGACATCAGGGCTGCCACCAAGCGACTCATGGAGGCCGCATTGCTGCCTGCAGTTGTGGTGCTGATGATGGCTTCAGCTGTGGTGCATAGAGAGAGAAAAGAGGGACAATCAAATGGCGCGAGAACAAATAACACCGTGAGGATTACTGACCACTCCCAGTTTAATAGATATGACTCACAATCATACAACGGACTCAAGTAATACTGATTGAACACATTTCTCAGAGGATGCTAGACACAAGATACACCGACAGGATATGCATCTGGAAACCCTTTCAGAATATACCTATTGACCAAACAGTGAAAATGACACTAGAGGACTGAGCCAAAGATATTTGGTACCCAGAGGGAGAAGAAGAAATTCCTCCAAAATTAAAAACAAATTATCGCTAACCAAACGCCTGGTATTTGGTTGTTCACTAAAAGGCTGTTAACTGACCTTTTAATTATGGCACGGTAAACGTGATGAACACCACAGTACCATAAAGCATATAGAAATAAAAACAAATCAAAATGGTTCAGTTAATTGGTATCATTTCAACGCAAGAGTTGTGTATTATGATGCTCTCTTATTGACATTATTTTTCTTCGGGGGATCTCAAATTATGGTTGAATGTATGCCAGTGATGCAAATTAATCCCGTTTAACCAACATTTACTAGTACTTACAGTATTCAAAGCTGTTGCCGATGTAATCGCATATCTCATCGATGCTGCTGAACCCCGTGTACTGGTTCAGTCCTTCTCCGGAGATGTAGGCATCTATGTCTACTCCGGACTCTGCTGGAAACAGCCGCTTCACTACGGCAATGGCGTCATTCGTGTACTGCTTGCACGGAGTGGCTTCGGTGAATAACTTGATCGTGTTCTCAACTATAGTGGCTGCAAACGCCTTCCGTGCAGTTACTGGACAATCAAAGAACACACAATAGTGAACATTCTCATATGAATCTTATGAAACAGGCAGTATTATTATGGAAATAATAAATGTAAGAATGCATAGGCATTGTTACTGTAACTTGGTAAAGGAAGAACACATAACGCACAGTATTAGCGGCGTACCAATGATTTGTTTCAAGGGGGGGGGGGGGGGGGTGTCAGTGAAGATTGTTCGAAGAGAGGGGGTGTGGGTAAAGATCAAGGGAGGTAGTGTGAAGGTGTTTTCGAAGCCGAGTCGAAGATCCTTCAAAAATGTTCAAGGCCGAGACTGAGATCCGTTCAAAATGCTAAGGCCGAGGCCAAAACCACTTAGTTTTCGGGAGCCGAGACCATTGATTATCATGATTATGATGTTCGAGACCATTACAAAATTGGCCTCGAGACAATTTAAATGTTGTAAACGGGAAGGGGGTTACCCCCCCCCCCCCCCCCCCCCCACCTGGTATGGCCCTAAGCATGGTATATGGATTAACAATATAAATTAACTTATCCTCAGAAAAAAAATATATATAAATTTGTTATTCTCGCAATATTTGAATTCTTTATGACTGCGACATGTAACTTTTTGCCAACTTCATAGAAATAATATAAAATAATTAACTGTACGTACAGATGCCTGGAAAAAAATGACACAATCTATAAATTAGTATAAATCGTTTCATGTGTTAAAGGGGCAGGAAATGCTATCTATTTGACTTACTGAATGTGATGAAAGCATTACTTTAGTCATTGCTGGTCACTTATTTACTCTTGAATATTCTCGATTGCATTGAAAGCAGACGACAGTGGTCCGATAAATATTGATTATTGTTGTAATCGGGAAAATTCAAGTCTTGTATAGTCCCGATTACAAAAAAAATATAAAAAATACGTGACAAGCGATGACAAGAGTTATGCTCTCATCACATCCAGTAGGTCAAAAGGCTTGGATTTTCGGCCCCATTAATGAAAATAGTCAAATAAGTACGAATTATTACCCCCTGTTGTTATAGCGCTGTCTATCTCTACACATAGTGTCATGCGATCGGAAAAACCCATGGCCCGTACCCCCACATCCGCGATGTCACTGAATATGTCTGATTGGTTTCCCAAGGTTGCGACGATGTTGTTCCAGTTATCGCAGGCGTAGGTCTTCGCCAGGTCGAGGTGGTATCTGATTAAATTGTGAAAAGAGAGAAAGTTAGGGTAAGAACTGTGATGGGGTGGATGAGAACGGGAGGGGGAGGTTGCAGGGGGCACTCTTCTCAGACGTTGTTATTCGCTAGATCAAGGATATAAAGTCAAACCTTTGATTTATACTGATCACCAACGGGATAGAACAAAAGTGGCCACTTTAAACAGGTGACCTCTAAAACGAGATCCATACAACATGTAAAATGTGTTTTTGTTGTGGCTACCATTTGGTGGTCACTATGTGCAGGTTGGCTGCTATAGAAAGGTGACAACTTAGTCAGGGTTGCCCGTACCTATCATGATTTCAAAAAGAAATTATCAAGTTAAAAAAAAAAAACATTTACGATGCTAGAAACAAACAAAGAAAGTTCAGAGAGGGCAAGGTACATGGGCTTGAAATGGTTGAAGGGTAGAATACTGAGTGACACACCTTTGTCAAGCAAACCATCCTTGTCAGAAGAAGTTCTTCGATAGATCAAGGAAGTAAGATTAGTATTAAGATGTTGAAGGAAAAATTGAGTTAGAAACAAAAGGTTACCTAATGAAGAGCTAAAAGAAAAGGATTGAAAGAGATTTCAGAAGAGTACACTAATTACAAGGCAAAACTCCCCGGTAAGACGTAGTACATGTTATATTTTTGGAATAGAAAGATTAACTGAGTTAGAAACAGTGTCGATACTTGAATCAAACGGAAGCAGAGCAGAAACAAGGAAGATGAGAAACGTGGGTGTGGGTAGGAGAGGGCGAGAGGGGGATCGGGCTGGGAGAGACACATTTGTTCTTACTATTTGTCATATCATTAAAATCGTATGAGGCAGGGGGGGCGGGGGGGGGGTGGGGGGCGCGCGAAATTGGCGGGCAAATAATTTCATATTTGGACGAACCCTGTAAAGCAGTTTTTAATCTGAAGTTGCCTGTCCTATAATATTTAAGAAGACAAGAATAAATAAATAAATAAATAATAAATAAACCCATTTGATTTGCTGGGCAAAATTGTGTAATTTGTTGGCAAAGATCGAGTAATATTTCGGACATATCTTGGACTATAACCGTTACAATAATTTAATGTGCGCATGTTATTTGGACAATTGTGAACACAATATTTAGCAAAATTAGCTAAGCCCCAGTCAAAAAGTGAACCTTTTAACCAAGTGTGTAACATGAACCATTTACCCGCTTAAGAGCTCCATCATGAAAGCGACCACCTGGTCTGGCACAGAGGGGAGCAAGAACCGGTCGGCGACCCCGCAGATGATGTTGGAGTTCGTTAGGATGTCCGGGTTTCTAGGATCAACACCGTAGATGAGTTTGGAAGCGTTGATGAGAGACAAGATAATCATTTCGAATATTTCATCTCCATCCCGTCATCTGTAAACAAAAATAACACCTTTTATTTTAGTTGTTAGATGTGATTTATTTTGATAACCTGTAGACTTATTGATAACTTTTTTTAAATTGTTATCTAGTATTGCAAAATAAGATAATAATGTTAATGTGTAATTGTAAATCATATGCGATTTAAAATTGTAAAGGGTGAGCCCTTCACAATTGATTAAGAAGAGGCAACAATAAAAACTCGTGCTTCAAATAATATATGCAGCATGGTCAGAAGCTAAAACTCCGGGGGGCGACGTGAGTATGTATGCGTGTATGTTTGTGTGGGCGTGTATGTGTGTGCGTGCGTTGCTATCTGTATATGCGCGTCTGTTTTGTATAAGTGTATGTGTGTGAATATGTGTGTGTATGAGTGTGCGTATTTTTGCGTCAGCGTATGTATGTGTGCGTTCATTTGTGTATGTGTGTATGTGTTCGTGTTTGTGTGTGTAAGTGTATGTATAATTATGAAAGTGCTCTTGTGTTATTGCAATCATTTTCAGTAAGTGACTGTCCATCGAATCTAGCGCGCGAGGGCGCGTTTTACGTCCTTGGTCGGCGGGGGTCCAAGAACATACGTTTTTCAATCTTGTTTGAAAACAGATCTTGCGCCTGACTGACAAATTTAGCAGAATCATCGACTCTGTGTTAATCAGATAAAAAGTATGGGATGTATATATACTTTTTTTGAATTGAAGTGTCTCTGGACCATCCTTGAGTTCACATAATGGACAGAATAAGGAACGAACTGATCAAGCGAGGCTTAAAGGGCATCAAGCGTGGGGATGCTACACAGCGGGTCGCCATTTTGAACTAGGCTAGTTTGCGCGCACCGCATGACACTGAGCTAACGTGCATCACGGACCGTGCGCAACGCCTACGCAAGATGGCGCCGCGCATCTGATTTGACGAATCTGAACTACCTTTAACTTCCCACACACAATTGGCGAAGTGATGTGGCAGTAGAAATGTTTTCAGCAATTTGATGCATTCAAACTGTCTTGTGGTACCGCTTATAATTATGCCAAATCAATACTTGCACGCAATGGTAATATAGTTATTGACCATGCCCATTAAATTAAATGTGGTGGCATTGTTTACGCAAGCGACTCTACTGTTTAGTGCACACTTATATATTCAAGTGGGGGCATTTGCTATTTCATATTATTTATTTTCATCTCAAATATCAATTTGACTATGGCCGAACAATTAATGTAGCACTTAAATGGATTCATTGGCACTCGGCACTTTGGGGATTAAATGAGGTGTCTCCGGACCATCCTTGAGTTCACATAATGGAAAGCATAATGAACGAACAAATCAGGCGGAGGCTGAACATTCGAAGCACCAAATTCGAAGAGAAAGCTAAATGTCGCGTGAAATGGTTTGATCATAATTATTGTACGCATGATGCATTAACGCCTACCATAATCGAAGCATACCAGAATGACTTTGATGCACTCGGACTACCGGGACGCCCTCATACGAGATGAAAATATAAAGTCATTAGCGATGTGGGATTACCATCGATATAAGAAATACTGGATATAGCAACAGCGCCCTCTTCATGAAGCCAGCGAAAGTGTGAACAGTACACCCAAGACAAAAGCGCTCCATCCACTCGCGTGAATCGATGTACGCGAGTGATTGGAGCCCCTTTTGTCTTCGGTGTACTTTTAGGTATTTGCGGCGGCTTCGATCAACGTCGAGCACTCGGCAGTATGCAGCGTGCTATATCCAGTGGTGTAAATAGATGGGGAATACCCATACAAGAGACAGAGCAGCAAGCCCTGGACAGTGCATAATGGAGCAGGATTTGTCGTAGGGGAGCGAAGGGACACACTGACAGATGTACATATCTAACTCAAGACAAGTAAAGGATTTCTCAGTCAATTTCGTTAGTTGGCCACACAAATTTATGTTGTGTGCATTCAATTTCGCCGATTGTGTTACCGCAGCTGTAATTTGCAGTTAAATTCGTTTTTCAGCATTCAAAATCATATAACGATCATTCGTAAACATTTTGTTTGCATTACATATAAAACGTGTTTATGGTTCGTAGAATTGTCATTAAATTTAAAGCGAGCAAATTGGTAATTACGTAATACCGCCTTCCGTGAAATCCGTTGGTGAAATTGAATGAAATTATAGCGTTTTTTTTTTAATTGAATGCTAACAGTGGTAAATCACTTGACCGAAGAGCTGAATCGTATGACCAAATGAAATTGTTAACTACAATTGCAAGCCTTCAGCTCAATTTCGTAAAGTTGAATGGCACGCTTATCAAAACGAATGAGAAGCTTACGAAATTGGCCGAGAACACCAGTCCTATATTAATTTGATTGCGTACAGTTTGTAATGCGTTTAGAGATGGTTTTATATTAGACGCTATAGAAATCGAATATATTTTCAGTATTAGTAATGAGCATAATGGCACTAAAGCCCCTCTACTATTGCAACTACTGCTGATCGTACTGCCTATATAAATAATAATAATAATAATAATAATAATAATAATTGTTATTATAATAATAATAATTCCAGTGTAAATATAAAAACAAATTCAGCATAGCGTTTGTTTATGCAGGCCTTTTAATAAAATTGTTCGTTTAAATACGTCCTGGTTTTTTTTTTTTGTTAACTCTGTTAGACCCCCTGTTAGACCCCTGTTACACATACTAGTACACCAGCCACAAATCCATAAGTGCTCTAGAAAAAAATTCGACGGCATTTTTTGTTAATGGCTGGCATCCATGCTTAAATTATTCCTTAAATACTCAAGATTCCGATTAGGCCGATGCCAAGCCTAATTTTGACCCAACAATTGTGTTTTTAACCAAAAATCATCAGAATGTCAAATTTGCTTATTTTCCTTTTTTGCATGATTCTTAAAGAGATTTTTGAGGTGTATCAGATGATATTAATTATGTAACCAATATAGAGATATAACTGTAGTAAACATGAGATTAACATTGTTCTTATACACGTAGGTGAATGGCAAATTAGAATACAAAACTGATTTTCTCACAAATAATTGTGTCAAACAATTAATGTATTTCAAAGTTTTTTTACTAAAAGAACTTGACATCTTATTACATTCTTTTCAGCCACCTTGGTTAAAGTTATTCTGCTCTTTCTGTTAAGAACAAGAATGGTCAAATTACAAACACCCAATTAATTTTTATTCCTCAAATAAGTTAAGATGGACGCAAATACTACAATACTAAATTCTCTAGATCTGGGGAATTTCCTTCTTGGTGTACACACGGTACCAGTACGGTATACCCTGTGTACAATCTGAATGAGAAGCGACGCCGGCCGTGGAGCGACGTAAAGTTAATGGCGATTGCATCACATCAACATAAAAACCTTGTGCTAAAATGTGAGTATCTATGTCTGATATTTAATTATATATTAAAATATATATGTTTTTGGCAGGATCATGGTTCAGAGCACATCATATGTATGTTCATTTAATCTGTCTTTGTCGGGGATAAAATAAATATGGCTAATCCAACCCCGCTCGTGTAACTTTCACTACTCGCGATACAGTGCAAATACATTGTCCACTGCGCTACCAGAGCAGTGGGCCAGGCCAGGCTGCCGAAGTTTTGAAATTCCGCTCACACGGGTCACCGAGCCAAGGGATCTAGATTTGAGTCCTAGTCCCTAGACCGAGCTAAGCTGCATACATTTAGGATCTACTAGAGACTAGGTCTAACTTTATAATATAGTAACTGTGCAAACTACCACCAATTGAGTTAGATCTCATTCTATGTTAGGCGATTTGTGTATAGTACTATGTATTATTTTGACCTTATTCATGATATGCCATGACCTGTTTATTTAACGCGGTGAGTCACAGTTTACACAACTTTACATACCGTCATACAGTTATATTAATTAAACTTCAATATTAAAATTGGTTAGTGATTAGGTTAAAGGGTTATACCACTCATCAGATGCTGAGATTTGAATCGTTAGTATCATTTGTTATTCGGTACTGCCTGCATGTTGGTATTACTAGTTGCCAAGCGATTTTGGTTGAATATCTTTAGCTATTTCTGAACCGATTTTGATCAAACAAAGTTCATTCTATCTCTACAACTTTGTGCTTATTCAAACTGTCAACTTAAGAGTTTTCATTACCTCACAACAAAAATATTCATTGAAACGCCCTCTAAACCAAAACTGAACTATCCCATTACTACTTTTGTTCACTACAGTACAATGACTTACGAGCCAGAAGGACCGAAACCAAAAGCTAATCAACGAAAAGGAAGATGAGACTGAAAAGACAAAGACTTTCCAAACTCGGGTCAAGGTATGATGACGACGGTGATGATGATGATGGTGGACTTGTGGTGATGATGACGATGATGTTGATGATGATGGTGGTGATGATGATAAGGATGATGATGTTGTTGATAATTATTAGGGGGGGGGGGGGGTGATAATGAGGATAAGGATGATGATGGTGGTGATGATGTTAATGGTGGTAGTGATGATGTTGATAATGATGATGTTGGTGGTAGTGATGATGATGATGATGATGATAGTGGTGGTAATGATGATGATGATTATGAGGATAAGGATGATATTAATGATGATGCTGATGATGATGATGATGATGATGATGATACTGATAGTGGTGGTGGTGATGATGATGATGATGATGATACTGATAGTGGTGGTGGTGATGATGATGATGATGATGATAGTGGTGTTGAGGATTAAGGATAAGGATGATGTTGATGATGATGATGATGATGATAGTGGTGATGAGGATGAGGATATAAGGATGATGATGAGGATATTGATGATGTTGATAATGATGATGGTGGTGGTAGTGATGATGATGATGATGATGATAGTGATTGTGATGAGGATTAAGAATAAGGATGATGATGTTGATGATGATGGTGGTGATGATGATGATGATAGTGGTGTTGAGGATGAGGATATAAGGATGATGATGAGGATATTGATGATGTTGATAATGATGGTAGTGGTGATGATGATGGTGGTGGTGAAGATGATGATGGTGGTGATGATGATAAGGATGATGATGATGATGATGATGAGGATATAAGGATGATGGTGATGCTGATAATGATGATGGTGGTGGTGATGATGATGGTGGTGGTGAAGATATAAGGATGATGAGGATATTGATGATGATGGTGGTGGTGATGATGAGGATAATGATGTTGATGATGGTAGTGTTGATGAGGATGATGATTTTGTTGATAGCTGTGGTGATGATGGTGAGGATGTTGATAATGATGATGTTGATGATGATGGAGTTAGTGATGGAGGTGGTGATGATGATGATTTTGATGATGATGTTGATGATTATGGTGGAGTTAGTGATGGAGGTGGTGATGATGATTATGATGATGATGATGATAATGGTGATAATAATGATGATGATGATAGTGGTGGTGATGATATAAGGAAGATGATGAGGATGTTGATCATTTTGATGATGATGTTAATGATGATGATGATGGTGTTAGTGATGGTGGTGGTGATGATGATGATGATGATGATGATGATGATTTTGATGATGATTTTGATGATTATGGTGGTGGTGGTGATGATGGTGGTGATGATGATTATGATGATGAGCATGATGATGATATAAGGATGATGATGAGGATGATGATAATGTTGATAATGATGATGATAGTGGTGGTGATGATATAAGGATGTTGATCATGTTGATGATGTTAATGATTATGATGGTGGTGTTAGTGATGGTGGTGGTGATGATGATGATGATGATGATTTTGATGATGATGTTGATGATTATGGTGGTGGTGGTGATGATGATGATGATGATGATGAGGATGATGAGGATATAAGGATGATGATGGGGATGATGATGATGTTGATAATGATGATAATGATAGTGGTGGTGATGATGATGATAATGATGATGAGGATGATGAGGATATAAGGATGATGATGATGATCATGTTGATGATGATGATGGAGTTAGTGATGGAGTTGGTGATGATGATGATGATGATTTTGATGATGATGATTATGGTGGTGGTGATGATGGTGGTGATGATGAGCATGATGATGATATAAGGATGATGATGAGGATGATGATAATGTTGATAATGATGATGATAGTGGTGGTGATGATATAAGGATGTTGATCATGTTGATGATGTTAATGATTATGATGGTGGTGTTAGTGATGGTGGTGGTGATGAGGATGAGGATATAAGGATGATGATGAGGATATTGATGATGTTGATAATGATGATGGTGGTGGTAGTGATGATGATGATGATGATGATAGTGATTGTGATGAGGATTAAGAATAAGGATGATGATGTTGATGATGATGGTGGTGATGATGATGATGATAGTGGTGTTGAGGATGAGGATATAAGGATGATGATGAGGATATTGATGATGTTGATAATGATGGTAGTGGTGATGATGATGGTGGTGGTGAAGATGATGATGGTGGTGATGATGATAAGGATGATGATGATGATGATGATGAGGATATAAGGATGATGGTGATGCTGATAATGATGATGGTGGTGGTGATGATGATGGTGGTGGTGAAGATATAAGGATGATGAGGATATTGATGATGATGGTGGTGGTGATGATGAGGATAATGATGTTGATGATGGTAGTGTTGATGAGGATGATGATTTTGTTGATAGCTGTGGTGATGATGGTGAGGATGTTGATAATGATGATGTTGATGATGATGGAGTTAGTGATGGAGGTGGTGATGATGATGATTTTGATGATGATGTTGATGATTATGGTGGAGTTAGTGATGGAGGTGGTGATGATGATTATGATGATGATGATGATAATGGTGATAATAATGATGATGATGATAGTGGTGGTGATGATATAAGGAAGATGATGAGGATGTTGATCATTTTGATGATGATGTTAATGATGATGATGATGGTGTTAGTGATGGTGGTGGTGATGATGATGATGATGATGATGATGATTTTGATGATGATTTTGATGATTATGGTGGTGGTGGTGATGATGGTGGTGATGATGATTATGATGATGAGCATGATGATGATATAAGGATGATGATGAGGATGATGATAATGTTGATAATGATGATGATAGTGGTGGTGATGATATAAGGATGTTGATCATGTTGATGATGTTAATGATTATGATGGTGGTGTTAGTGATGGTGGTGGTGATGATGATGATGATGATGATTTTGATGATGATGTTGATGATTATGGTGGTGGTGGTGATGATGATGATGATGATGATGATGAGGATGATGAGGATATAAGGATGATGATGGGGATGATGATGATGTTGATAATGATGATAATGATAGTGGTGGTGATGATGATGATAATGATGATGAGGATGATGAGGATATAAGGATGATGATGATGATCATGTTGATGATGATGATGGAGTTAGTGATGGAGTTGGTGATGATGATGATGATGATTTTGATGATGATGATTATGGTGGTGGTGATGATGGTGGTGATGATGAGCATGATGATGATATAAGGATGATGATGAGGATGATGATAATGTTGATAATGATGATGATAGTGGTGGTGATGATATAAGGATGTTGATCATGTTGATAATGTTAATGATTATGATGGTGGTGTTAGTGATGGTGGTGGTGATGATGATGATGAT